>BLSH010322878.1:607705-618041 GCA_018402905.1 Glandirana rugosa | reverse complement strand
AGGTACTCGGGTACTTTTATGGGCAGGTGACAGGTACTCGGGTACTTTTATGGGCAGGTGACAGGTACTCGGGTACTTTGATGGACAGGTGACAGGTACTCGGGTACTCTGATGGTCTGTGACAGGTACTTTGATGAGGTGGTGACAGGTCCTCTTTATTGGAAGGGGGGGGGGCAATCAGTGTGCTTGGTGCTGACAGTAGGCGGTAACGAGCTGTTACCGCTATCTCCTCACACATGATCGGTGTGTGAAGAGGAGAACCCGGTAACAGCTCGTTACCGCAGATTCCCGTCATTTTGTGACCGGCTGTGATTGGACACAGCCGGTCACGTGGTAAAGAGCCAATATTATTGGCTCTTTACCGTGATCGGGGTTGGGCTTTGTCCGAGGGACAAGCCCGCCCCCCGATCGCCGCGCTGCGCGCCCCGCACGCCGCTCTGTCGGTGTTGTTGTTAGTGACCGGCTGTGATAGGACACAGCCGGTCACGGGGTAAAGAGCCAATTTTATTGGCTCTTTACCCCCATCACGGAAGGCTGGGGTCCCGAGGGACACGGCCGGTCCCCGATCGCCGCGATGCGGGCCCCTGGGGGCCCGCAAAGCGGCGAAAACAAGAGGATGTCATATGACGTCCACTTAGGATGGGGAGTGTTCCTTGCCGCCGTATATTTACTATACGCCGGTAAGGAAGTGGTTAAAAATCTCCATAAGTGACACTAACAATTTCTACAGGTTACCAGCTTAGTTAGAGGAGGTCTAGTGCTAGAATTATTGCTCTCGGTCTGATTTTCGCAGTATTATCTCACATGTGGTGCAAACACGCACCATATACATATATGGGCGTGGCCTACGTATGCATTTAGCACTGCATGTGGGGACAAGGGCGCTTAAATTTAATCTTTTTTTTATTTTATTACATTTTTAATTTTTACACTGTCCCTTAAATAAAATGTTTTTTTATTACATTTCTTGGAATAGTAATAAAAGTGATATTCCCTTGCGATAACAATACAGCATGACAGGTTCTCTTTATGGAGAGATCTGGAGTCTAAAAGACCCCAAGTCTCTCCTCTACCCTGAAAGTGATTGTAAAGTCTTTGTTATTAAAAAAAAAAAATGTTATACTTACCTCCTCTGTGCAGTGGTTTTTCACAGAGCAGCCTGGATCCTCCTCTTCTTGGGTCCCTCTTCGATGCTCCTGGCCCCTCCCTCCTGTTGAGTGACCCCACAGAAAGTTGCTTGCTATATGGGGTAGAGCTGCACGATTCTGGCCAAAATGAGAATCACAATTTTTTTGCTTAGAATAAAGATCACGATTCTCGCAGCGTAACATCTTACATATACAAAAAAATTGGGCTAACAGCACTGTTTGTTTTTTTTTTTTGTTTTTTTTTGAAAGTGTAATTTTTCCCAAAAAATTGCATTTGAAAGACTGCTGCGCAAACACTGTGTGACATAAAATATTGCAACAATCCCCATTTTATTATCTATAATGTTTGGGGGTTCTAAGCAATTTTCTAGCAGAAAATACTGGATTTTTACTTGTAAGCAACAAATGTTAGAGAAGATTTAGTCTTTAAAGCGGTTGTCTACCCATTTAAAAAAAACAAACCTGCTAGACAATAGCATAATGAATATGAAATGCTTACCTTGAAGCGAAGATCCAACCGGGCTGCTCGGTCCCCTCTGAGGGAGCGGACATCTTCCCTCTGATTTTGCTTCCGAGTACGCAGCTCCGGCACTGTGACTGGCTGGAGCCGCGAGACGTCACTCCCACGCATGCGTGCGGGACCAGTCTTTCAGGCATGATCTGACCATATTGCCGGGACATACACAGCGCATGCACCATAACGCCGCAGCATCTTAGAGGGCGAATATCTCCTAAACCGTACAGGTTTAAGAGATATTCATTTTACCTACAGGTAAGCCTTATCTGTAGGTAAAAGTACAAAAATTGGGTAGACAAACGCTTTAAATGGTTAAACCAAGCTCTTCTATACACGGGAGTAAATTCCTTTGATAACTAGAAACATTGTATCTCTATGCTTCTTTTATCAGCAATGATCTCAAACTTGGCAGTCTGCCCAGATAGGAGAGACTCAAGTCGGTCCGACTTAGAAAAAGATTCCTGTGGAGACTTCCGGCGACTTGCATTGATTCTATTGGTCAAGTTGTACTCCATTAACTGCACTGAAAATTGCGGTAATGCGTGATGGAGAATGCAGGGGGGGTGAATCAAGATCGCAATTTTATTATGATTAATCGTGGAGCTCTACTATGGGCCACCCAAGCTGAGCTGCAGCTCCGTGTGTTCATTCAGACACAGAGCTGCAGTTTGGCCCTGCCCCCTCCCAGTCCTGACTGGCTGGCTGACTGATAGCAACAGGTGCCAATGGTGCCACTGCTGTGTCTTAGCCAATCAGGAGGGAGAGTTCCGGACAGCAGAGGGACTCATGGAGATCGCTGGATACAGATGGGGCTCAGGTAAGTATTAGGGTGGCTGCTGCACATTGAAGGTTTTTTTTTATCTTAATGCATAGAATGCATTAACATAAAAACAACTTTCTGCCTTTACAACCCCTTTAAAAGCAAAAGATCAAAATTTTCATTTTTTGATCATTTGCTTCTTAAAAAAAAATGTCCTTGTTTACATGGGACCGGAACCAGAAGTGACATGATGTCACTACAGTCCTCCTAGGCCATCTTTCCTCCACTCATACTCCACTACCTCCCAGAGCTACCGATCGCCCAGGAACCAATGGAAAGCGGAGGGAAGGGGGGAATGATCCCTCCTTCCACTTCTAAAAGTGACCCAGTGACCCAGTGACGAATGTGCCGCTCAGACCACTTTTATCAAAGATCAGCGGCTGGGGGGAAGAATGAAACCTGGGTTATGGCATCTAGTCGTAGCCATAACCCTGGTATTAAACATCAAAGTAATAACATAAACTCACTGGCCACTTTATTAGGTACACCAGGTTGGACCCCCTTTTTCCTTCATTCTTTATGGCATAGATTCAACAAGTTGTTGGAAACATTCCTCAGAGATTTTGGTCCATATTGACATGATTGCATCACACAGTTGCTGCAGATTCATTGGCTGCACATCCATCATGTGAATCTCCCGTTCCACCACATCCCAAAGGTGCTCTACTGGATTGAAATCTGGTGACTGTGGAGGCCATTGGAGTACAGTGACCTCATTGTCATGTTCAAGAAACCAGTTTGAGATGATCTGAGCTTTGTGACATGGTGCATTATCCTGCTGGAAGGAGCCATCAGAAGATGGGTACACTGTAGTCATAAAGGGATGGACATGGTCAGTAACAATACTCAGGTAGGCCATGCATTTAAACAATGCTCAATTGGTACTAAGAGGCCCAAAGTGTACCAAGAAAATATCCCCCACACCATTACACCACCAGCCTGAACCATTGACACAAGGCAGGATGGATCCATGCTTTCATGTTATTTATGCCAAATTCTGACCCTACCATCTGAATGTCGCAGCTGAAAATTCGACACTTAATTGGACTTTTTTCCAGTCTTGTATCATCCAATTTTGGTGAGCCTGTGTAAATTGTAGCCTCAGTTTCCTGTTCTTTGCTGACAGGAGTGGCACCTGGTGTGGTCTTCTTCTGCTGTAGCCCATCTGCTTCAAGGTTCGATGGGTTGTGTGTTCAGAGATGGTATTCTGCATACCTTGGTTGTAAAGAGTGGTTATTTGAGTTATTGTTGCCTTTCTATCCTCTTAAACCAGTCTGTCCATTCCCCTCTGATATCAACAAGACGTTTTCCTCCACACAACTTCCGCTCACTGGATATTTTCTGTTTCTCGGACCATTCTATGTAAACCCTAGAGATGGTTGTGCGTGAAAATCCCAGTAGATCAGCAGTTTTGAAATACTCAGACCAGCCCGTCTGGCACCAACAACCATGCCACATTCAAAGTCAATTAAATTACCTTTCTTCCACATTCTGATGCTCAGTTTGAACTTCAGCAAGTCATCTTCACCACATCTAGATGCCTAAATGTATTGAGTTGGTACCATGTGATTGGCTGATTAGCAATTTGTGTCACCAAGCAATTGAACAGGTGTACCCAATAAAGTGGCAGCTAAATATATATAATATATTCATTCAACACATGGCCTACAACGAAAGGTAGGTTTACTATAGGACACCAATAAGGGCTCATTCAAATGGCAGACTAGTGCCATACGCAGAGCCATTGGTAGATACATATGCATCTGCAGAGCTGCGTGCAGGCAGCAAAAAGTGGATGCACATGCAGCACTAGCACAGAAACAAATTATTATTAAAGTTTTACATACAGACAGGAGCAGGTGCACAGATCCAGCACTAATCTGCTCTCTAAATGAGCACATCATATACAGTATCTCACCAAAGTGAGTACACCCCTCACATTTTTGTAAATATTTTATTCTATCTTTTCATGTGACAACACTGAAGAAATGACACTTTACTACAATGTAAAGTAGTGAGTGTACAGCTTGTATAACAGTGTAAATTTGCTGTCCCCTCAAAATAACTCAACACACAGCCATTAATGTCTGAACTGCGGGCAACAAAAGTGACTACCCCCCTAAGTGAAAATGTCCAAATTAGGCCCATTAGACATTTTCCTCCCCCGGTGTCATGTGACTTGTTAGTGTTACAAGGTCTCAGGTGTGAATGGGGAGCAAGTGTAATAAATTTGGTGTTATCGCTTTCACTCTCTCGTACTGGTCACTGAAAGTTCAACGTGACACCTCATGGCAAAGAACTCTCTGAGGATCTAAAAAAAAATGAATTGTTGCTCTACATAAAGATGACCATTTATATATAAAGATGGCCTACATAAAGAGAATGAATGGACAGGAATAGTTGAGTACCGAGCCTCCCATTCATTCAGAAATGGAAGTATAGTAAAAACAGTTTACTATGCTTCAGTTATGAATGTACCAATCACTGACTCTGTCCATTCAAAAATGGTAGGAGCCGGTAACTGACAAATTTACTGACCCATTCCCATTTCTCCATCATGACACATCTTCTACAGCAGCTGGCAGGAGAGGAGGGGGGGGGGCACAGGGACTCTGGGAACAGCAAAAGACAAGTAAACTGGATAGGAGGAACCAATCTCCTCCAATAAGGAGGAGAATGGTTCCTCTAAATGCCACCCTCCTGTCCAGGTGTACAAGGGAGGCACACGGGCCCCCTGGAGCATGGGGCCCGGTTGCAATTGCAACCCCTACCATTACGCCCCTGCTTGGCTATAAGAAGATTGCCAAGACCCTGAAACTGAGCTGCAGCATGGTGGCCGAGGTTTAACAGGACAGGTTCCACTCCGAACAGGTCTTGCCATGGTCGCCCAAAGAAGTTAAGGTGCACTTGTTCAGCGTCATATCCAGAGGCTGTCTTTGGGAAATATGAGTGCTGCCAGCATTGCTGCAGAGGTTGAAGGGGGTAGTCAGCCTGTCAATGCTCAGACACGGCTTCAAATTGTCTGCATGGCTGTCGTCCCAAAAGGAAACCTCTCCTAAAGATGATGCACAAGAAAGCTTGCTGAAGACAAGCAAACTAAAGACATGGATTACATGTCCTGTGGTCCGATGAGACCAAGATAAACTTATTTGGTTCAGAAGGGGTCAAGCATGTGTGGCGGCAACCAGGTGAGGAGTACAAAGACAAGCGTGTCTTGCCTACAGTCAAGCATGGTGGTGGGAGTGTCATGGTCTGGGGCTGCATAAGTGCTGCCGGCACTGGGGAGCTACAGTTCATTGAGGGAACCATGACTGGCAACATGTACTGTGACATACTGAAGCAGAGCATGATCTCCTCCCTTCAGAGACTGGGCCGCAGGGCAGTATTCCAACATGATGGACTGGCCAAGCATGTCTCCAGACCTAAACCCTATTGAGCATCTGTGGAGTATCCTCAAATGGAAGGTGGAGGAGCACAAGGTCTGCAAAATCCACCAGCTCCGTGATGTTGTCATGGAGGAGTGGAAGAGGACTCCAGTGGCAACCTGTGAAGCTCTGTTGAACTCCATGCCCAAGAGGGTTAAGGCAGTGCTGGAAAATAATGGTGGCCACACAATATTGACACTTTGGCCCAATTTGGACATTTTCACTTAGGGGTGTACTCACTTTTGTTGCCAGCAGTTTAGACATTAATGGTTGTGTGTTGAGTTATTTTGAGGGGACAGCAAGTTTACACTGTTATACAAGCTGTACACTCACTACTTTACATTGTAGCAAAGTGCCATTTCTTCAGTGTTGTCACATGAAAAGATAGAATAAAATATTTACAAACGTGAGGAGTGTACTCACTTTTGTGAGATACTGTAAATATAATAATTGTTGGTATTTAAAAATCTTGGGACCATTCAAAAAAAAAAAAAAAACCTTGACATTATTTGCCTTGCAGAAGTGATTCCATAGCTTTTTGGTTCTGACTGCTTTTGCCCATCTCCTTATTTAGCTTTTGCTATGTTTGTGTCGGACGCATGACAAAACATGGGGACTGTCATTGCTGACCTCTCCTTATGAAAAGGCTAGTGGCCTGGCTGTCAAGGTGCCACTCTAGTTTGTATACTGTCACTGATCAAAGGCATCAAAACAGCCAGGCAACTAGCATTTTCAAAAGGAATTATCAATAGTGGCAGCCTCCATTCTTCTCTCATGATAGGTCTATATTGAAGGTGCCATGTGATGCCAGACGTACTTCACAGCCACACTTCTGCCGACCTTTTAATGTAGGATTCAAGTAGAAGTGTTTCACAAGATAAATAAGGGGGCAAATGTATTGAGATAGGTTGAATATTTAAAAAACAAAAAACCCAAAACCTGTTTCCATAGAACCCTAAGCCTGCTTTCACACAGGGGCGATCCGACTTAGGCAGGCAACTTTAGCGTGACTTCATGCCAGGTGACTTTGCCTGTGGCCAATCAGAGCAGGGTGGGAGGGGGTTTCTCTGGATAAATTATTTTCTTTTCACTGTAAAGTCGCTTCCATTTAGATGGGGGATCCAACTTGGAGGCGACTTCTATTCAATTCTGTGGGCACAAGTCATATAGAAGTCGCCTAGAAGTCATGCAGGTACCTTTTCTGAAGTCGTTCCTACTTTAGTAGTGTACATTAAGACGGCTTCCATTCATTTCAATGGGATTTCAAATGTCAAGCGACTTGGGTGAAAAGGTCGGAGCGCAAGTCGGCTGTGTGAACGGGACCTTAACATGCAGTGTTAATTTTTAGGTTTGTAAAACTTGTAGAATTTAAAAAAAAAAAAAAAAACAGAAAACACAAGTGGATGGAATGATTAAAGCGGAGCTCCAGCTTTTAGTGAAGTTTATATAGTTAGTCCAAACTATTTAATTCAGTAAGACAGGACTCTCAGTGCTGTATGAACTGTATGTATGTAGTCTCAGCTACACACACTGTGCTATATACTGTACATCACTGAGGCTTCATACAGCACCGAGAGCCACTGCATGTCTTAGTGAAGTAAATAGTTTATTTGAATCAGCTCGGTCCAAACAATTTAAATTGCAATACAAGCTACAGATCAGCTTTAACAGTCCAAAGTTCTGCAGTAGCATATGAGAAAAATGTCTACTTTAAAGCGGAGGTCCGCCCAAACAAAAAATAAATAAATAAAGTCAGCAGCTACACATACTGTAGCTGCTTACTTTTAATAATAGGACACTTACCTGTGATGTCAGCACCCACCGCCGATCTTCGGATCGGGTGCAGCCTCGTCCATTGCGGGTAAGGGACCCCAGACGTGTAGCATTACAGCTTCACGCCGGGCACCCTACTGCACATGTGCGAGGCTCCGTTGCGCTCTGCTATTGGCCAGTAGCAGAGCGAGGAGGGAGCCAGGCTGCTGATGTCAGCGGCCGCCGGCCCGAGCTCTCGGATGTGTGGAAACCTCAAAAAGCATTTCAATTTCCTCCAAGACAATTAACAAAATACAGTTTTTAGCAGAATTTATTGACACTGATATTTACAAATAGGGGGAACAGGCTACAATATTTAACATATGTGATAACAGCCAATGATAAAATGTGGAGGAAGGTCAGGATTATTTCTTCACAATCTGAATAACATCCTCATCTTCTAGGACATGATCTTTACCGACTTTCTGTGGGTTGTGCTTGACAGAGGATCCCCATACTAAGGCACTGTGGAGAAAGGCAAAAATTATATTTTAACCCCTTCATGACAGAGGGTAAAACAAACAATTGCTGAAGAGTGTTTTGCAATTAGTAAACGTACATATCGCAACTACTTAAAGGGGAAGTAAACCCAGATTGGGTTTACTTCCTCAATATAACCCTGTAAAGTTGAAGCATAATGGGCTACTATGCATCGCATAGTAGCCCATTATGTGCCACTTACCTGGAAAAGAAGCCTGCGGCGTCCAGCGATGTCCCTGCTCCAGGCTGCGTCCATCTTCTGCCCCTCTTCCTTCCGGGGCCACGACTCCGGCCAGTCACAGCACAGGGCGTGCAGGAGCCGCCAGTCACGGCACAGGGTCAGTGGAGAAACGGCACGGAAGCCGTTTCTTCACTGCGCATGTGCCGACGTGACATCAGCACATGCAAAACACTGCATGTGTCCTGAACCGTGCAGGTTTGGGAGATATGCAGTGCACCTACAGGTAAGCCTTATTCTAGGCTTACCTGTAGGTTAAAGTGGTTGTCACAGGTTGACAACCACTTTAATGTATCCAGACAAATTGGGCTTTCATTTGGTGTTAAATGGGAATAGGTATCTCCTGATACTTATTTGTATCAAAGAAAAAGCCCAAAAGTTTGAAAAGAAAAATTGGCACTAAACTAAAAAAAAAACAAAAATGCGTTTTCTTTTTATTAAATCCTACCTAAAATGACTCACCTAGACCAAACCAAGATCTAGCGGTTTCCTCCCTACCACCACACACACACACACACACACTTCTTTTTTTTTTTTTTTTTTTTTCCCTCCTTGGTAGAGAAGAAAAGACAAACGTAACCTTTTCTCCATGCAAAAGTATAAAAAAAAAAAAACACAACACATGGTTTCAGATCATTAGTACAAGACCTGGTGCCCTCAGGGAGAGCTCAGTCTCTGCAACACGCTCTGAGCACAAACACAGCAGCGCATTTATGTGGCACAAAGGATAAAGCAGGGAAGAGTTTAAATTCACACTAAGATTCTTATTTCTGTTAGACCCCTTTAACACTGGGTCGTTTTTCAGGCGGTGCGGTACTAAAAATAGCACCTGTACAGGGGCCCTAGTTTTTCCCTGCTCTATGCAAAGCTATATTTAAATTTTAAAAAAGCCGTTAGTGAAATTTAGATTGATATTAAATCACATTCATACAAAAAAACCTGGAAGTACTCCAATGAATATGGTCTGATCATAAAAACGCAACAGTACTAATTTGATCAACTCTTCGGCAAATGTTGAAGTTACCAAATTATTTCTAAAGATAACTCCATTAGACTGCAGCCAGGTAGAGAATTTATAAATGTAAGAAAAAGATCACTGCTGCTACTCTGCCTAGGGGTGACTGCCCTTTGCTTTCAACACATCAAATTTAGGGACAACGTCACTTGCAGTGGACTATATTCAACTCACATTCAGGTGACATTGTAAAGAGATAATCAATGTTGTTCACTTTACCAGTCAGCAGTCTCAGCGGCGGCTGGTGTATGAGGGGCGCTGCCTCCCCGCCGGCTAAAAAGTAAAAAAAAAAATCAGCCCGGCCCCCCTGCAGGTGGTGCGGGTACATTGACTTTTTTTTTTTTGGCTCCTTGGCTGTCACCTGACTACCAGCCAAGCAGTGAGCCTACTGGTCAGCCATTAAAGGCTATGTGTGTGCGCTGAACAGGCGCGCACACATAGCTAGATTGGCTGCCCTGAGCCTGCGGTTCAGTGTCATTGGATGCGGTGGCTGGGGGCGGGTCACTGTGGCAGTGGACACAACTCCCGCTCCACAGAGACCCTGGCTACCCGGTGACCGTCCAACGATGAGGGACAGCTCGCTTCTCTGCATGCCGATCTCT
The DNA here is from genome assembly GCA_018402905.1 of Glandirana rugosa. Lineage (NCBI taxonomy): Eukaryota > Metazoa > Chordata > Amphibia > Anura > Ranidae > Glandirana > Glandirana rugosa. Next base: position 607,984 of record BLSH010322878.1, on the reverse strand, counting down.
GCAGACTCACAGCCCTCTTCTCTGCTTGCTGAACTCTGCAACAATCCTGCCTGCCTATTGGATGGGGTAAGTGCGGGACTTGTCGGGGGGGTCTCTACTATGTACCCCACCTGCGATACGATACTAGCTGCATAACTGCCCCCACCTGTCACTGGCTCCATAAGTGCCCCCACCTGTGATATTGGCTGCAATTTACCCCACCTGTGATGCTGGGCTGTGTGTGTGTGTGTGTATATATATCCGAGTCCCGTCGGTTAGATCGATACACACGCGCGGACA
>BLSH010322878.1:578865-590123 GCA_018402905.1 Glandirana rugosa | reverse complement strand
CTGCAGGTTAACCCCTTCCCTGCCAATGACATTTATACAGTAATCAGTGTTTTTTTAAGATCTGATCGCTGTATAAATGTCAATGGTCCCAAAAAAGTCTGACATGTCCACCGCAATATCGCAGTCCCGATAAAAATCGCAGGTTGCGATTACAAAAAAAAAAAAAATAGTAAAAACACCATAAATGGTTTGTAAACATGGCAACATTTGCGCAAATCAAACGCTCATCATGATTTTTTTTTTTTTTTTACCAAAAATATGTAGAAGAAAACATGTCGGCCAAAACCGATGAATGAATCAGTTTTTTTATATATTTTTTTTTTATATGTATTATAGCAAAAAGTAAAAAATATATTTTTTTTTTTCAAAATTGTCGCTTTTTTTTGGTTATAACGCAAAAAATAAAAACCGCAGAGGTGATCAAATACCACCAAAAGAAAGCTCTATTTGTGGGGAGGGGCATGGGGGAAGGACATCAATTTTGTTCGGGTACAACGTCGCACGACCGTGCAATTGTCAGTTAAAGCGATTCAGTGTCAATTTGCAAAAAATGCTCTGGTTAGGAAGGGGGTAAATCCTTCCGGGGCTGAAGTGGTTAAATATGGTGGCTGCATCATTTTTCCCCTTTGTTTTCACCTGGTGATCTGGCCAGTAACACACCTCCTGTATTACAGTTCCTACACTCTGAATGAATTAGCACATGGGGCACCTTTGGACAGCAGCAATGACGGGGGGATGTCTCATCCTTCTAACTGCTACATCTGCAGAACAGCTTATTCTGTTGACAAACAACAAACTTACTGGCTGGATCGCCAGATGAAAAGAAAGCTAATGCAGCTACATCTATGAGTTGGTAAACTGCAATATAATAAATGTTTGCGTTTGGGTTTAATACTGCATTAAAGTGGTTGTCAATTCATGACAACCACTTTAACCTACAGGTAAGCCTATAACAAGGCTTACCTGTAGGTACCCTGCATATCTCCCAAACCTGCACGGTTTAGGAGATATACAGTTTAAATGCATGTGCCAACGTCAGTATGGGCAGTTTCTTCACCAAGTGTGCCGTAAATGATGGCTCCCGTGCGCATGCATGGGAGTGACGCCAGCGCGGCTCCTGCCAAACAGAGCACTGGAGTCCACGCTGTGATTGGTCAGCGCCCGGAATCCCGGTAGAAGACGGACTCAGCATGTCACCGTTCACAGCGGTGCTCGGGGACCGCTGCTACAGCGTTGATCTACGGTAAGCATTTCATAATGGGCTAGTATGCGATGCATACTAGCTCATTATGCCTTTCTCTTGCAGGTGTTTTTTTTTTTTCTAACTTGACAACTACTTTAAGGATCTGACGGATCTTTCTGAAAAGATCTGTGGGCAACTTCTGATTGTTCTGAACACTTTAACACCTTCCCCCCCAGTCTATAGCAGATTGACGGCCGGGCAGTGGCTTCATCACTCTGACTGGACGTCATATGACGTCCTTCAGAACAGGTTGCTCATGCGCACCCCGGGGCGCACACATCGCGGCGATCGGTGGGGCGATGTGTACCGCGGACACAGCACTTCACCAATCATGGTAAACGGCCTAAGACGTAGGCTCTTTACCATGTGAGCAGCTGTGTCCAATCACAGCTGATCACAGTGTAATAGGAAATGCCAGTTATCGGCATTCCTTTCTTCATGCCAACAGCATGCGAGGAGAGCCAATAAGTGGCATTCCTCAGTGGGGGGCAAATTACTTATTTACAAGATTTTTTAACAAAGACTTTGCTTTTTTCATTTGTTTAGAAAAACAAAAAAAAACCCAGTGGTGATTAATTACCGCTAAAAGAAAGCTCTGTCTAAAAAAAAAATGATAAAATTTTTTATTGGGTACATCGTTGCATGACTGCGCAATTGTCAAAGTGCGACAGCGCTAGAAGGTGAAAATTGGCCTGGGCAGGAAGAGGGTAAACGTTTTAGACAGAATGGAGATGGATTAGAACACCTGTCAGGTTTCTATTGCTCTCTGTGTCCCAATTAGGCTCCTTTCACACTTGTGAGACTTGCCCTGCGACTTGGGACTGCAAAGTCGCATGACAAGTCGCATCCCATGATTTTCAATGAGTACCGTTCATATCTGAGCGACTTCAAAGTAGTCCCTGCATTAACTTTGATGCGACTTGAGGTCCATAGACCTCAGGATTACACAGGCATTGCTTAAAGTTTTATCAAAATCACAGCAAAGTCACGGCAGTGTGAAAGGGGCCTTAGGGAGATTCCTCCTCTCCATTTGTCCTGTTTGCCGTCATCACTGAAAGTTTTCACATTTTGGGTTGTCACCAGAACAAGACTAGAGGGGAAATCTTCCAATAGGGACACCAGTTCTAGTGGCAGGCTGGGATTTCCGCACTTTGGAGGGATTTTCTCTCACTTCCTGTTTTGGCTGTGAGACAGGAAATGAAGGGAAAGATCCCCAATGGGACAAGGATGGCAAAAAAAAAAAGCAAAAAATAACCCTGACAGGGGTTACACCCTCCCTTACTCCGTTCAAATGGAAAAAAAGGTTTTGCCATTAGTTCCACTACAATAAAAGAAACCCTTCAATGACATTGAGCGTCAGACTGGCCTGCCAGAGTCCCGTACACACAAGCACATGCTGGGCCTATGTTCTCCTGCCAACAGCTGGAAGTGTCACCAGCCTCCCTCCTCCATACACCCTCACTAATCACCTCGGCCTCTATTTCGGCGATCTTCGCTAGTGTGCCGCTCATGGTGGCTCACGGTTCGCTCAACGGATACCGACCAACCGGCAGAAAACGGTGCAGTACCACCGCACAGGCGCAGTAAGCAGCGAGCAAGGGGAAGGCGATGGGCGGTGATGTCACAGGCTTTTTTTTGTCTTTCTATCCTTCCCGCCGCCATCTCTATGGTACTTCCTCCCGAGTCTTCCGGTGTTCCATTGATAGGAAAGTGACGGGAATGTATAATTTCTGTGTAACTAGCTTATTTTCTAGGTCACAGACAGTGGAAACGCAACAGCGCATTCCTCACTTCCTAATTTGAGACAAATGTGTAAACTAATTTGTGTGGAGAAGAGGAGCGCCATGTGACCATTGGCTAGCTTGGAAAGTGGGTGGAACCTGGATGGAGAGCCCGCCCTCCTAATGCAGGTGGTATCAGGCAGGTCTTTCTATAATTTCTATGAATGGAACCAAAGTATGGAAACCCTGCGGAAGTGTAAATGTACTTAGGGAGTATAAAAAATGTCATTTACATTTGGTAACATATATAAGAGGCTTATTCACACATCTTCATTGATACACAGAAGCAATTGTTTTCTCTTTAGTGGGTTGCGTTTCACCGCATTCAAATGCACGCAGCAGAATTCACCATGTCACATGCATAGGGTTGCCACATCATCCCTTTAATCCAGGACACCTATGAATTACACAGGTTCTGAGGCTAATTTAATACAGATAAGCCACCAAGTGAGTTTAATTACCACCTTAATCAGCCACAGAACCTGTGTAATGAATGTGTCCTGGATTAAAGGGTTGATGTGGCAACCCTACACATGCATAGACTTGACGTTTCATTTTGTGACACTTCAATAAAGTTAAAAAAAAAAACACCACCCTTCCAGCAGCCCACCCACATTTTAGATTACGGGCAGTGGCTTTGGTGTCCTTTTCATGAATTTCCGCCGTGTGTCTCCTCCTCCTAGGCTAGGCATCCAATAGGATCGCCTTACATTTTGGCCAATCGGGAAACGGGTCTCACGGCCCACTTCCTGATTGGCGAGGAGATTTTGTGTGAAAATAGAATATTAATTCGCTATCACCACACAACTGGGTGGGTGCCCCAAGCCCACCCTTTTTTTAAGCCCAGTCGGACCGTTTCTTCACTGCACATGTGCCAATGACGTCGACACATGCAAATACAGGGAATATCTCCTAAACGGTGCAAGTTTAGGAGATATTCCCGGGACCTACAAGTAAGCCTGAATATAGGCTTACCTGTAGTTTAAAGTGGTTGTCATGAATTGACAACCACTTTAAAGCAATGTCTGCTGTATAGTATAGAAGTATAAAAAGCACTGCAGCATTTCTACATCAAACTCATGACCCCTCAACTCTTTTAATTGGGTGGGAGTTGGCTCAACAACACCTTCTAAAACCCTGGTGTCCAACCTGTGGCTCAGGGGCTGAATGCAGCCCTTTGGCCCCTTATCGTGCAGTCCCTGAACCTCTGCAGACAGTAGTTTTTCTTATCTACAATAGGTCCTTACTTGCCAGTGAAAGAAAATATTCTTTAGACTGGTTTCTTTTTTCTGTGCTGTCTATCCCTTTTCTCTTTTCATGTTTTTTCCTGATATTATATCATGGATCTTGCTATGTCACAAGTATTTTAAAGAGATAGTGAACTTCCTCTGCTGACTTTTACCTATAGGTAAGCCTATAATACTGCTTACCTATAGGTAGTGTAAATATCTCATAAACGTGTACTGTTTAGGAAATATTTACTGTACATGCAGCCAGTGACATCACTGGCGCAATGCTCTCTGATGGAACGGTCACCTGTGCCGTTCCTTCAGAGCCCTGTGTCCGTGAATGGCGGCTCCCGCTCGTATGCATGGGAGTGACGTCATTGTGGCTCCAGTCGATTACAGAGCTGGACCCGGCGAACCCAGAAGCAAGACGGGTGAAAATGGAAGCGGCTACAGCGCTGACATTGCGGCGCTGGAACAGCTTTGTTTTAAGGTAAATTTCACATAATGTGCTAGTATGCATACTAGCACTTTATGACTTTCCCTTGCAGGAAGAAAGAAAAATAAAAACTTCCAGGGGTATACAACCACTTTAAAGGGAGCTGTAGGAAGTATACATGTGGAAGTATTCATTTGTAAAGTGGCTGCAGTAGCGGTGCTCTCTAGCAGTCTCATGTAATGTGTCTCCTGAAGAATGCTCCCAGTCTCCAATGACTGTCAGCTCAACAATTGCATAATCACAGTCTCCAGTCTCTGTCGGTTTTCTGTAGTATTGCATTCACTGTATATTTTTTGCTGCTTTTTAATGATATCAGTGGCCACCAGGGTTGCCAACCGTCAGCAAATTTACGGACAGTTTGTAAAAATCTGTGATTTTTCACTTGGCCTTGGGTTGGGTGCAGCTCAGTCACATTCACAGTCCTCTGGCTTCTGGGCAGCTAGTTTTTCCTCTGCACCACCAGTCTTTTCTACAGTCCCAGCGGCACTGCTACTCCCGAGTTGTCCACCTCCTGGCTCCCCCGGCCCACCCTGCTTGTAATTTGTAAAAGGTGCCATGAGGCGCCATGATGTCACTGCGACCCTGCAGACCGGGAACAACCCACAAGAGCTGCAGTTTTATAGTTACTCTGACCCCGTTGCCTAGCCTCTACAATTTGGTCCTTGTCAAAGTCGCTCAACTCCTTACGCTTGCTCATTTTTTCTGCTTTTAAGACACCAACTTCAGGGACAACATGTTCACTTGCCGCCTAATATATCCACTTTCAGATGTTATTGTAAGAAGATAATCAATGGTATTAACTTTACCTGTCAGTGGTCATCATGTTACAGCTGATCGATGTACAGAGCAGGTAACTCAGGAAGCCAATCAGGAGAAGTGACGTGGAGCCAATGCTGAAGTAAATGCAGGCAGGAAGTTGGGGGAAATAGGCTGCAGGAGATCAGCAGCACCAAAGTGCAATAAAAAAATTGATACAAAATATGTCAATTGTTCATAACACACAGTACTTTAGCAAAAAAATGCTATCCAGTTACAGTTTAGATCTAGTCTGAATGAACTTGTATAAATAAGCATCCACTGACTAACTCATTAGGTCTAAACAGCTGCAAACACAATGCCCATGCACAGCCAAAAGCTGCAGTAGTCCCGCTCTTTACAATGGCACCAGGCGGGTCTTGGTCCTCCTATCCACACTCCCAGCCATGCTGCCAACAGCCTCATCTGACCTTTTCTCCAGTTCCGGCAGTGCTCCCACTCTTGAGTCCTCTGGCTCTCCCCGCCAGCCCTTCTGTAATTTGTAACAGACGCCAAGCAGCACCATGACATAAACGCACCTGGCCGGCTCTGAACTGCGCATGCGTCACCACACCCAGCGGTCTTCAGAAATGCGCCGGAACCCACTGATTGGCTGAGCGAATGACAGAAGAGAGCCCTTTGTTGGTAAACAGCACATGGCTCTCTACAGACAGCAGCGATGTTAAGGCCTCATACACATGGACGTTTCTAAAAAAATAAACAAAATGTCGGGCCCGACGTCAAGGAAAAAAAGCCGGCATTTTTCGGCGTTATGCATCAGCGTTTTTGAGCGTTAGTGAGCGTCGGCGTCAATAGGCATTTTTTAAAAAAAATCATCCCTCTGCTATTTTTCAACCTAAAAACGTCGGCGTCAAAAAATGCCGGAAAACGCCGGTATAATATTAGGTGGCGTTTGTTGGCATATTGTGGCGTCGGCGTCAAAAAATGCCAAAACGTTACAGCCTCAGAACGCGATGGCTGTGGGTTCTAGTTTCAGCTCACTAACGCCGACGTCATCTACAGCTCAAAAACGCTGATGGTTTTATGGGGCCATTGACTAACATGGAGAGCTGCAAAAAACGCCAGAAAACGCCGGCGTCAAAAAACGTCCGTGTGTATGAGGCCTAAAGAGGAAGTAAACTCTGCTGTAAACCCTAATGGGTTTACTTCCTCTATGTTCCCCTGCAATGTAGAAGTATAATAGGCTAGTATGCATCGCATACTAGCCTATTATGTGCCACTTACCTGCCATCGCTGCCCGCGCTGTACTCACAGTAGGAAGCGTCCATCTTCGCCCCTCTTCCTTCCGGGGCCCCGAACTCCGGCGCTGTGACTGGCCGGAGTTGCGTGACATCACTCCCACATGTTCGTGGGAGCCGCCAATCATGGCACGCTGTCAGTGAAGAAACGGCACGGAGGCCGTTTCTTCACTGCGCATGTGCCGAATGACGTCGGCACATGCCAGTATAGCGTATATCTCCTAAACCGTACAGGTTTAGGAAATATACAGGGAAGCTACAGGTAAGCCTGATTACAGGCTTACCTGTAGTTTAAAGTGGTTGTCAAGAGTTGACAACCACTTTAAGTTTTTTAATGTTTGCAAAGCAGGGAGTAAAAACTGGCACATTTCTTAGTAAAAACAGCACACAGTACACAACATTATTAGGCACACAGTTAACCCTTCCATTGTCCCTAAATGTTAACCCCTTCCCAGCCAGTGTAATTAGTACAGTGACAGTGTATATTATTAGCTTTGATCATCACTGTATTGGTGTCACTGATGATGTCAGTGTCAGTCAGTCAGTTCCCACCCAGAATCAGTTAGTGTCAGATTGTCCACCACACTATCACAGTCACACCATAAATTGATGATCACCGTCATTACTAGTATAAAAAAATAGATAAAATATATATACCATACTTCGTAGACGCTATATGGCATAACTTTCACGCAAACCAATCAATATACACTTTTTGGGAATTTTTTACCAAAATGCATTTTGGCCAAAATTTATGAAGAATTTTTTTGTATTGGATATGTTTTATAGCTTTAAAGGGTTAATGTCTCTTTTTGTTCAAGCCCCTTGCTATATGTGTGAATGTCTATCCCAGGTTGTAGTAACCTCCATCTGTAACCAATTAATGTGGTGATTATTTAATTGAGCTTGTACCGCTCTCCTGATTTGAGACAAGCTGCTTTTCTTATAAATGTCTGTTTTAATGTTACATTATCATGCTTTGATGAAGGCCTAGGCCGAAACGCGTCAGTTTTGGATGTTTTTACTGCTTTTGATGCTACAACAAAGTTTTCATGAAGAAGCTGTTGAGTTTCCGGCTTTCAATTATTATAGATCTACTGTGAACTTTATCAGCCAGAGTACCAAACACTCTGCACACTAATGATTTATACAGCGGTAGAGCTTGGGTGAGTTTTTCTTCATACTATGTTATTTAAATATGGAGGACTGTGATGTAAAGGGGGCACTGTATTGTAAAGAGGAGATGTGATATAAAGGGGGAGGGCAGTGATTTAAATGAGGAAATGTGATGTAAAGAGGGGACTGTATTATAAAGGTGACTGCAATGTAAAGGGGGTGGGACTGTGATGTAAATTTGGGGGACTGCAATCCTACAATGTAAAGATGGGAGACTACAATTTACAATGTAAAGATGGGGGACTTAAAAGCAGAAAAATGGGCAAGCGTAAGGATTTGAGCGACTTTGACAAGGACCAAATTGTAATGGCTAGACAACTAGTTTAGAGCAACTCCAAAGATGGGGGACTACAATGCAAAGGGAGGACCGTATTGTAAAGAGGGCCTGTGATGTAAAAAGATTGTGCTGTGATGTAAATGGGGAAATAATGTAAAGGGGGGCTGTGATGCAAATGGAGACACTGTAATGTAAAGGGGGGCTGAGTAATAGAAAAAAATGTTTCCCCAAACATTCCTAAGTCAGTCCCTGATTTAACCACTTGCTTACTGGGCACTTAAACCCCCCACCTGCCCGGACCAATTTTCAGTTTTCAGCACTGTCACTCTTTGAATGACAATTGCGTGGCAGTGCGACGTTGTACCCAAACAAAATTGGCGTCCTTTTTTTCCCACAAATAGAGGTTTCATTTGGTGGTATTTGATCACCTCTGCGGTTTTTGTTTTTTGTGTTATAAACAAATAAAGAGGGACGATTTTGAAAAAAGAACAATGTTTTTTACTTTTTGCTATAATAAATATCCAAAAATAAACAATAAAAAAACAAATTTAGGCCTATATATATTCTTCTACAAATTTTTGGTAAAAAAATCCCAATTGGCATATATTGATTGGGTTGCGCAAAAGTTATAGCGCCTACAAACTATGGACATTGGTTTATGGCGTTTTTTTTTTTTTTTAGTTTTTTGCTGGTAATGGCGGTGATCTGCGATTTTTAAAGGGACTGCGATATTGTGGCGGACAAGTTGGACGTTTTTGACACTTTTCTGGGACCAATGACATTTATACATCGATCAGATGTAAAAATAGACACTGATTACTGTATAAATGTCATTGGCAGGGAAGGGGTTAGCACTAAGGGGGCAGTGAAGGGGTTAAATGTGTTCCCTGGGTGTGTTCTAACTGTGGGGGGGCAGGGTTGGCAGGGGCATGACAGATCTAACTGATCCCAGTGACAGGGATCAGTAGATCTGGCATGCCCCCCCTCACAGAACGGGGAACCGCCGTGTTTACATCGGCGGTTCCCCGTTCGGGCTCTCTGTGAGGAGATCGCGGGTCTCCGGCGGACATTGGGTCCGCCCAACTCGCGGGCACGCCCACGCTGCATGCGGCGGTGCGCGCACGTGCCGCCTGTGCCGGCAGGAGCGCGCCCAGCACAAGCCAAATGGGAGGACACCAAACGGCATTGGGTGGTGTTTGAGATATGTCATTTCCGGTCAGCTGGAATGCAGGTGGAACACTAACCGGTGATTCCTATACAATACATGCTGATCCTTGTCTTCTTTGATGTAAGTGCAATACAATCTTTTTTTTTAAATAAATGATTCAAAATACTGCACCATGAGAGTATCTTTTCCTCTCCCTCTCTATATGGCAACACTGGAGCTTTGAATACGCTATCTATATATATACTGAATTGGTGACAACAGCAGTTTGGATTCATTCCTGTGACCTCATGTATAACATCTTGGATTTTCTCATATGCGCAATTTGACTCCCTGTAATAGGGGTCAATTAACTCTGGTGAGTGCATTGTCTGTCTGCATGGTGGTGGAGAGGAACCATGTCTATACTCACTGAGGACGTTTATTCATGCCTGGAATCTATATATGGACTCCACAATTTTTATGTAGAATTTAAATGAAGATTTATTTATTTATTCACTATGGTGATTTGTTTGTTTGTTTTTTGGTTACTGGTTTGCGCGGGTTTGGGACTTTTGGTTCCTATATTTTCTTTCATAATGTGTGCCATGTCCCTGTATAAAGTGTATCCCTGTATTTAGTGTGTGCCATGTCCCTCTATATAGTGTGTGTCCTCTGTCCCTGTATATAGTGTGTCCCCTGTATATAGTGTGTGTCTTCTGTCCCTGTATATAGTGTGTCCCCTGTACATAGTGTAGCCGAGAGTGGGCTACAGTTATCTGACACTGCAGACTTGCCCTCTATTTTCCCAGATTGTCTCTGTATTCCCCTAGTGCTGGGCTCGGATTACATGCATCATACTCCTGAGCCAAAAAGAGAGCATTGTGGGAATTGTAGTATCCTGATCAGACACCCCTTAACTGCAGAACTATCCAGGAACTACACCTCCCAGCAAGCCATGAGAGAGGCTGTGGACCAGACCCAAGCTCTCCTGCTTCCCAGGTCCCATCCAGTAAGCACCCGTTTGCCGCTGTGGCACACCCCCCCCCCCACACCAAGGGGGCAAACACCACCCACTACACAAGGGGTACCACCGCAGCATCATTGAATGCAGCAGAATCAGACAATTTGCTGTTTCAGCAGACAAAACGCCATCTCAGCCCGCCCACACTAAGAAAAATCAACTTGGATCGCTATTCAGAAAGTACCTACAAAGTTCTCAAGATTCGTGAGAGGGCACCTGCCCACAAATCCAGTTAGCAGCCACTAACATATTCCACTGGACACTGTATACAGACACCTTAAATGCTTTTTTTAATCTTATTTAGATTTACCTGCGCCTTGGGATCTGTAATCATTTAGTACTAAGAGCAGCTGGTATAATAATATAACCTTACAAAGTTACATTAGAATAAATTAAAACAAAAAGAGTACCGCGCTCATTCAGCAGCTATCATACCCATAGAGGTGGGAAATCTCTTATGTGTATATTCAATCTCTCTGAGATGGAAGAAAATCAGAGATGATTATACCCATACTATCGACGACTTACTCGCGCCATGAGAAAAACAAAATTAAATAAGATTACATTGAAACATTCCAATATAATAATATGGTCGACGAGAATCATGATTTACTAATGTCTAGGGTTCCGCGTCCATTTAGATTTATTCTAATTTTTTTCGTAAATTCCACAGACATATGTCACAGGTCACCTTATACAATCACCGACGATTGACCTAAACACCCGTCCACGGGAGAGTGCTTAGAACTCTTGAAACATCCATGAAAGACTTATCGCTAGGTTCAACTAAAAAGAATCACACCCGCCCGACTCTACCGCAAAACAGACGACTTT
>BLSH010322878.1:534740-558664 GCA_018402905.1 Glandirana rugosa | reverse complement strand
TATGGCCCCACTAAAATCTCTACAATATGGCCAACCAGGGACAAGTCATACAGGGACCCTCCAGGCCCTATGGCCCCACTAAAATCTCTACAATATGGCCATCCAACGACAAGACATACAGGGACCCCCCCCCCATGGCCCCATTGCCCCACTAAAAAGACTACAATATGGCCAACCAACGACAGGACAAACAGGGACCCCCCAGGCCCTATGGCCCCACTAAAGTCACTAGAATATGGCCAACCAGGTACAAGAATAACAGGGAACCTCCTATTCCCCCAGGCCCCATAGCCCTACTAAAATGACTACAACATGGGCAGCTAGCGACAGGACAAACATGGACCCTCCTGTGCCCCCAGGCCTCATAGCTCCACTAAAATTATCACAATATGGGCAGCTAGCGACAGAGCACACAGGGACCCTCCTGGTCCCAAGTAAACCCCCCTGTGCTCCCAGGCTCCATAGACCCACTATAATGACTACAATATGGGCAGCAAGCAACAGGACAAACAGGGACCATCCTGTCCCCCCATAGCCCCACTAAAATAATGATAACATGGGCAGCTAGCAACAGGACAACCAGGGGCCATCCTGTCCCCCCAGGCCCCATAGCTCCACTAAAATTACTACAATATGGGCAGCCGGCTACAGGACAAACAGGGACCCTCTTGGTGCAGAGCTGACCCCCAGAGTCCCATTATTGTTGCTATGGAGGTAGACATGCCACTGTAAAAGCATACACCAATAGGGATTAGTTAAAAATACTCAATTTTGGAACGCTTGTTAGATTTAATAATCGTTATTGGGGCCAAGTCGGCCTTCGTTTTGGACCGTAGGGACAAGAAAAATAAAAGGAGAAGGATGCAAGATCTCTCTCAAAGTAACAAAATTCTAGTGATTAGTTTAACTTTGCAGTTTGGGGAAAAGGAACAGAGGCAGCCAGATAGGGTTGTACACATGCTGTGGCAAAAATTACCCTGTTCTGCAGTACTGCCACTAAACCCGACTTATTCATGAGAATAGGGCTGTACAGCAACCATAAGCCGAACATTAGGCCTGCGGTTGCAGTGCACTATTTCCATTCAAAAACCCTTCTTGGCTCTTAAAAAAAAAAGAGGCATTCTGGAGGTGACAATATCATCCCCCAATGCCTGTCAGCTGTACCCACACTGCTCTCTGAAAAGCTATCTACCTCGGATCTTTAGAGATCAGTGCAGGTTTGTCAGAGCCCTTACTCTGAGGCCTCATACACACGGACGTTTTTTGACGCCGGCGTTTTCTGGCGTTTTTTGCAGCTCTCCATGTTAGTCAATGGTCCCATAAAAATATCGGCATTTTTAAGCTGTAGATGGCGTCGGCATTAGTGAGCTGAAAGTAGAACCCACAACCATCGCGTTCTGAGGCTGTAACGTTTTGGCATTTTTTGACGCCGACGCCGCAAAACGCCAACAAACTCCAACTAACGCCAACAAACGCCAACTAATATTGTACCTGCGTTAACCGGCGTTTTTTGACGCCAACATTTTTAGGTTGCAAAATAGCAGAGGGATGATTTTTTTTTAAAAACTCCTATCGACGCCGACGCTCACTAACGCCGATGCATAACGCCGATATTTTTTCCTTGACGTCGGGCCCGACGTTTTGTTTATTTTTTAAGAAACGTCCATGTGTATGAGGCCTGAATGTGGTTTTTAATTAGGAAAAATCATACTTATTGTAACATTCTTGTGCATCCCAAACTCAAACATAGAATTCGAAACATTGCCATGGCAAACAAACTGCTCTGATTAACAATTTTTCTGAATTTTCATTTAAACATTTAAAGGTGTATGGCCAGGTACACTTACAGTATACAGTACATGCTTATATGAAAAGTTGTTGATGGGATGTTGGTGTCTGCTGCCTTCTGTAGGTCTAGCATTGCATGCCCCAGAGTCGTCATCCCACCAGTATGGAGCGTTTGGCAGAGGGATGCGGACCATCGTACTACACCTATCAAGTGAGCCAGCACAGCTCAGATGTTCTCAATCAACTCAACCAGCAACGCAAAAGTGGAGGTCGCTTCTGCGATGTGGTTCTCCGGGTTGGCGAGGACAGCTTTCCAGCCCATCGTGCGGTTTTGGCTGCCTGCAGTCAGTATTTTGAGTCGGTGCTTGGAGAAGCAGAAGGTCCAACTCCACGTGAGCTTGAGATGCACACCATCAGCTCCAAGGTTTTCGGGGACATTTTAGACTTTGCCTACACAGCTCGCATCATTATTAGACTGGAAAGTTTCCCAGAGCTAATGACAGCCGCTAAGTTCTTGCTGATGCGCTCAGTGATTGACATATGCCAGGAGGTGATCAAGCAATCTAATGTACAAATTTTGGTGCCTCCTACAAGGCCAGAACTCATGCTTTTTCGATCAGGGGCTTCTGATCTTGGCTTTCCATTGGACATGACAAATGGTTCTGTGATGAGTGGGTCAGGCATTGCAGGGTCAATAGGGGATGAGGAGGAGGACTCTGTACGGCCAGGACAAGCTGTGCCAAGTCAGGCTTCTCTTATAGCACTTGGGGGATCATCTCAAATTTTGCCTTCGCAATACCAGATGGGAATGCATGGACTTGGAAGTAAACGTGGCCGTGGAAGGCCAAGAAAGCCAAGTGTATTAGACTCTGTCCTTTTTGGTGCCGTTGGTGGCTTACGTGACGGAGCAGTACTTCCTTGTGGGCTTTGTGATAAAGTCTTCACAGATCCTTTGCGACTCCGCCAGCATGAAGCACAGCATGGAGTCACAAGTTTACAGTTGGGATATGCTGACCTTCAAGCACCTCGAATAGGGGAGAATGGGTTATCACAAGACGAACAAACAACCCCTCGAAAGAGGAATCGAGCAAGGAAACAGGTGGCTTGTGATTTGTGTGGAAAGATCTTCCGGGATGTGTACCACCTGAACAGGCACAAGCTATCTCACTCTGGAGAGAAACCATATTCTTGTCCTGTATGTGGACTGAGGTTTAAGAGAAAAGACAGAATGTCTTACCATGTTCGCTCACATGACGGTTCGGTAGGAAAGCCCTATATTTGCCAAAGCTGTGGAAAGGGATTTTCTAGGTGAGTAAGAGAACATAAGAACAAATATTTTCTGTTTGTGCTAGTTTTCTTGGTATGAATTAAAACAGAACTGAAAGGAAAACTTTACTTTTAATTTTGCGTAGAGTAAGGGAGGGTTATAACCTGTCAGGGTTTCTTTTGCCATCTGTGACCCATTGGGGAGATTTCCCTTCACTTTCTGTTCATAGCCACAACAGGGAGTGAGTGGAAATCTCTCTAAAATGAAGGAAATTCCCGGTAGTCACCAGAACTAGTTGTCCCCATTGGAAACATTTTTCCTCTATCCCTGATCTGATGAGCACTCAAAATCTGAGATTTTCTTTCACTTGCAGTGATAATTGTCAATTGTTATTTGTAGCTGGACAGTACTCAAATGTTAACATAAATATACCTTAAGGCCCCTTTCACACTTGTGTGACGCGATTTTACCGCAATTTTGCTCCGCGATTTGGGATCAGTATGACTTTGGTCCGACTTTGTTGCAACTTTGGCACAATGATAACATATTAGTTAAAGTTGTACAGAAATAGTACAGAAATCGCATCTATATTATTCAGGTGCAATTTGCATGCGACTTTGAGGGTTTAACATTGAAGTCTATGGACCTTAAGTTGGACCAAAGTAATGCAGGGACTACTTTGAAGTCGGTGCGACTTGAAGTCATACAGATATGAACGGTACTCATTGAAAACCATGGGGAACGACTTGTCATGTGACTTTGCAGTCCCAAGTCACAGGACAAGTTGCATAAGTGTGAAAGGGGCCTAAGGCTCCATTCACACTTGTGCGATTTTTTTCATGAAACTTTGGACATCAAAGTTGCACGTGACTTCACAGCCCGTCCTTTTCAGTGGCACCTGTTCATATCAGTGCAACCTAAAGTCCCGGTGACTGAAAAGGTGCCTGCGCTACTTTGCTGCAACCTTTGATGCTCTTTTGATCTAGAGAGTGTAAAGTTGGATCGCAGTTGCACTCAAAGTCATGCTCCACTAAAGGACTAAACCAAGAAGTCCTTTTGGGCTAAAGTCAGACAGGAGCTTTCATGTTTTTTATTTTTTTCATCATCATTGTAATCCTGTTACATGAGAAGATGATCTAAGCTGTGAGTATCTTTTACCTGTAACACTGATGTAGTGTAATGATCACAAGCTCAGCAACATTTTTTATGTGGTGACTTTAAATAGAAAAAGATGCTGTCATGAGAAGTCCCACCTAAAACAGATTTGTCTTATTTGGAGGAGGGTAGGCACACAATCACTCTGCCATTGTCACAGGAACCAGTCCAGAGATGTACCCTAACCTCTGATGCTGTGACATGGTGATAAGAGCTTAGTGTTACCTTTTACTGTTGAAATTTCTATATTTACTTATAAAGTATCCATTATAGTTCATAATACCATATATCATACCTTGCACCCTCCTGGTGGATTCTCCTTAGGAATATATGAAAGGCTCAGTCCAGAGGCTCCCCCTGTCATAACCATAATGGGAGATCTTCCCACTGGAACATGAACCACAGTAACAGCCTGGGTGGAGTCATTCTTTAAACCCAGATCCAGACAATTTATTTTAGCTTCAAATAGACTGTTAGTACATCTGGCATATTTTTATTGCTGTTTGCCACTTCATTGGACAGATTTCCCCTCAGTTTTTGTCTCTGGACAAGAAATGAGAGGAAGATGGTCATTGGAACAGGAATGCTAAAAAAAAAGTATGTGTGTGTGTAAATATATATATATATTTTTTTTCTCACTACTTCAAATTTCTTTTTTACTTTGACCTGATAATAAACCAGGTCTGAAATACAAAATATCCTCTGTTCAGTGTAATTTAGATGTATATGTGATTAAATGGCAATAAAGCAAGCTCATGCATGTCTTTGGAGGTATATTTATAGTGTGGAAGGATTAGCACCCTGCCAGGTTTTTACTGCTGTTGGGGGCTCCAATGGAGATATGTTTGTTTACTTCCTACTTTACTAGACAGGAATTGATGGGAGCTAAGCAGCAGGGACACAGACAACAAAAGAAAAAGTTGGCAGGGGTTCCAAACTTTCCTGGCTCTCTACTTAGAAAAAAATGTTATTCCTGCTGTTTTAGATTTATTCTCACTTCCTATTTGGTAAAAATAACTGTGACAGTAAAGCTGGCCATACATGGCTCAGTTTGTTACGTTCAGCCAGGGGGCTGAACAAAAAAAATACTGAACTGATACCCCCACCCACACATTTAAGGTGGATACTGGATTCCTCCTCGCTCTGTCATATACAGGCAGGACTCCCCTGCCATCAGAATACACTGAGCAGTGTAGCAGCCGATTGGCTGCAGCTACGGTTGCCACATCATCCCTTTAATCCAGGACATATATTAATTACACAGGTTCTGTGGCTGATTAAGGTGGTAATTAAACTCACTTGGTGCCTCATCTGCATTAAATTAGCCTCAGAACCTGTGTAATTCATATGTGTCCTGGATTAAAGGGATGATGTGGCAACCCTAGCTGCAGCTCTGATTGAAGCTAAATTTTGTAACAAGCTGGTTCATGAGAAGTCGATCATTAGATTGAATTTTTATGAACAGGAATGGCCATAGATGGACTGAAATTCGTCTGGTCCCTGCTGTGGAATTGCAGGCCATCTATGACCATTCCAGTTCATGAGAAGCCAATCTAACGATCGACTCAAGAACCAGCTTGTTGCAAAATTTAGCTTTGATAAGTGCTGCAGCCAATCGGCTGCAACACTGATCAGTGTGTTCTGTTTCAGTCCATCTATTGCCAGCTTAAGACCTCATACACACAGATGTTTTTACAGTCGCGTTTTTCAGCGTTTTTTGCAGCTTAAAAACGCATCATGTTATTCAATGGCCCCATACACACGCTGACGTTTTTGAGCTGTAGATGGCGTCAGCATTTGTAAGCTGCAAGCAGAACCCACGGCCAGCGCGTTCTGAAGATGTAGCATTTTTGACACTGGGCTGGCAAAACGCGCATTAGCGCCATAGCGACATTAACCAGTGTTTTTAGTGCCAGCGTTTTCAGGTCCAAAAATAGCAGAGGGATGTCTTTACAGCTTGTTTTTTCAATACACCCATGTGTATGAGGCCTAAAGCCTCTTTCCCATTCTTCTTGACTGACCCTTTGCTGAGTCGGAATGAAAGGAATTGGACGCCAATATGTGACATCCATGCCTATTCTGCATTTTCTTCAATTTTTTGATGAAGGAGAAAGTACCCATGTAATATGGGTGGTTGGATGTAAGCGGACATACATCTGCTCATGTCCACCCACACCTAGTCAGCTCAGCAAAAGCCTAGATGCATACTTTCTCTGCTAGGTTGGACTAAACTGAATGGACCCCAATGTGGGTGGATATACAATAGGTGTGTGCACATCCACACCTGGCCACCCATAGAGATACAGTGACATGTTTTTGATCCATGCAATCACAGGTCAAAATCAGTGTGCCAGAACACCCGTGTGAAAGGGGCTTAATCGTAGGGTAATCTAACAGAGAGGGGGAAAAACCTGGCAAGGGTTCTAATCCTTTCCCAGACACAAACTTTTGAAGTAAAATCTTATTACATACCAAACTCTGACTAGGAGACAGCAGATATCATGTACAGTGCGTTAGGTGTTTAAAATAAATCTCTTTAGCCACAAAAAAGAAGTGTGATTACATGCAGTGTTTAGTTGGCTTTTATATTACTTAGTATTTTAGATCAATCATTGTTTTATACCCTGTGCAGGTGCCAGTTCTTCATCTTGTGATCCTACTTTTTCTGACATTTATTTCTAAAGTATGTCATCAGTACGGCTGTTTACATAGAGATGCTATCAGCTTCCACACCCCCTCTTTTTCTATACTCATGGGACGCCATCTCACAATGTCTGCACCAAGATCCCCCCCCCCCTCACACACACCATCACCCCCTCCTAAATTGAGGATTCTAGTTAGTGATTGGACAGAACAACATAGGGAGGGGTACCAGAGGAACTACAAGGCCAGACTCTCCACCCCCACCAGGGAAATGTTCAGTTTTCCCTCCCCTCTGCAAAGGGAAGGGGACAGCGAAAGCTGGAGGAGGTTGCTGTGAACGGGAAGGGGCTGCAGCCATCATTGAACATGTGTGGGTGTATGAGGCTATAGCAGCTGGGAAATAGGCTCACTCTCACAGATCTCATCGGGGATAAATAGATCAGCCTGTACATGGACTGAGCTGTATTAAACTGCAAGGAATACTTTTATTAACACTGGCTTTTATATTGATTTCTATGTACAGTGAAGGAGAAGTGCTGTAATATACTTCCTGTTATAAAGTATAAATTAATGTGTAGCTTACAGGCTGCTTTCTATCACTTTCTATATGCAGTGGTGGGAAAAAAATAATGAACATATGGATTTTCTGGATTCCCTGATCAGGAATGGGCTCGGGCATGCTCGGAACTGAACGTGCCCGATCCCGCCAGGAAGTTTGCACTGCGCTGCGCTAATCACAGGCAGTGAAACATTTCCCAATCACTGCAGCTGCACATCGGGAAATGTTTCATTGCCTGTGATTAGCGAGGCGCAGTGCAAACTTCCTGGTGGGCTCAGACACGTGCAATTCCGAATAAGCACGAGCCCATCCTTATTCCTAATGAATGTGGTCTGATCCTTAACACAGTCACATTTAGCAGTCTTTGACAAACAACCTAACAGTTTTATTTTTCCATATTTATACCGAAGGAATACAAAATGGCCCATGCGTATGGACGTAAATATATTGAAAAAATATTCTTCAGTATTCTGTTGGGGCATGGCACCAAAAGTGTTGGTCTTGTACCTCACTCATGTACCTGAGCAAGAGAATACCTGATGAAGGGGTCCTGCGTGGCTCCAAAATGGTGCAATCTGCTTTAACGATGTGATTTCTTAATAAAGCTTTGGCCTCGTTCTGGAGATCCTTGGTGTGCTGGTGACATTCTCTTGCTTTGCTAAGACACGGTTCCAGTCGGTGGTCTCTTGAGCACCCACTGTACGTTGGGAATAGTGCTTTGGAATCACTCATGTACCTGTCACAGACCATGTCTGTGTCTGCACTGTCCACACTTCTCCCCCAGTGCACTCACTCCTGCCTTCCCTTCTCAACCACTGCACCTGTCACATTGCCACACACAAGCCAGGGGAGTTTTGTGCTGAGGTGGCCAAAGCCTGACGGGGAACTGAGAGACTATTTCCCCAACAGGTCCGCTTCACTTTTGATTGACACCGCACAGGAGTGGGCAGATCCATAGTTGCTATTCAGTCCAATATCAGCTTTGGAGTTTGCCCGCTGCCGTGCGCTGTCAATCAATAGTAAAGCAGACTAGCCTCTAAGTTTCCTATCGGGATCCACCCACCCAGTGACAGGTCAAATCGCATGACAGGGCGCACCCTGACCCCTCACCCTTGGTGAGACGCTGACTTTGCGGTGCCGCACTGATTTGAAAAAGTAATTTCTGCACTACGTTTGGCAATTTTGGGTGCAACTTGCATAGACATCTGTGCATGAAGCTGCATAGATGTCTTCCAAGTTGCACCCAAAGTTGCACTGACATGCAGCTTTGAAATCGGGCGATTTTAGATGAAGTTGCACAATTTTAAAGCCCCAGTCAGTGTGAACGAGGGCCTAGCTTTCTGTCAGGAAATCTCACGACCAATAGTTAAATAGGGCCAGAGATACAGTTCTGTGCAAGAAGCTGTCACTTACTCTATATAACAAAAAAAATGAAACTGAGGTCAATGGCGCGGGATGTCTGCGGATTAGCAGGGGCCTGCGGTTTCAGTTAATTGAAAAGTACCACTATGGAGGTGATGCATGATAAACCAGGGTAGATATGCATGTATAATCCTGCAAATTTTGAACATTGTGCCATTAATGCCATGTTTTATAGAACTGTTCATCTTTAAGTTACATAGCAGCTGCCAGGCGCTTTATCTCATTGATCTCGTTTACCACAGATATCCACTGACCAATTTTTGGGGGTCAGGCTCAGAGTTGGTCTTAATCACCGCTACCATAACTACAGATTCTTAAATGACAGTAGAAAGAACTACATGAATATGTGTTTTAGTTTCTCTAGTCAAAACTCTGTATGTTTACTAGAATGTTCAACTTTTGTCTCATTTGTTAACAGACCATTGTTCTAGTAGTGCTTTGGAACATCAGGTGGCACCCAGGTAGCAGCAAGTATATGAACTTGAATTGTTCAGTGTTTTTCATATGGTAAATTCCATAAATATAGCTGTAGATTTATCTAGATAGGGCGGCACAGTGGTGTAGTGCTTCGTCTGGCAGCAAAAGGGTCGCTGGTTCTAATCCCAACCACGACACTACCTGCCTGGAGTTTGTATGTTCTCCCTGCGTGGGTTTCCTCCGGGTACTCTGCTTTACTCCCACGCCCCAAAGACATGCTGGCAGGTTAATTGGATCCTGTCTAAATTGGCCCTAGTATGTATGAATGTGGGTTAGGGACCTTAGATTGTAAGCTCCTTGAGGGTAGGGACTGATGTGAATGTATAATATATATGTAAAGCGCTGTGTAAATTGATGGCGCTATATAAGTACCTGAAATAAATATAGATGTGCAGACATCCATGCAGAAAGCCAGAATATGTTTTTGGGCTCACAAACTTTTTTCAGAACTGTAAGTATCCTCTATAGTAGGGGTCTCCAAACTTTCCAGCCAACGGGCCAGTTTACTGTCCTTCAGGCTTTAGAGGGGCTGGGCTGTGGACAGTGAAAGTAAACAATGCTCCATCATTGGTTTTGGTTGGAGGAATAGTACCCCATTGTTAGCAGTAGGGGGAATAGTGGCCCATTTTTGGTGTCTGTGGGAAAAATTGTGCAACATCATTTGTGTCTGTGGAAGGAATAGTACCCCAAGGGCCAGATAAAGGCAGGCAAAGGGCGGCATACGGCCCCCGGGCCACAGTTTGGAGATAAATGCTCTATAGAAATGTCTTTGATATCCATAATACAGGCAGTCCCTGTACATCAAATATAATGATTGTATAAATTTAGATATGTGCATATCTCCTACAGGAAAATCATTAAGGGGGGATTTCTTATAATATTTACTTTTAATTATATTTACTTATAAGGGTTATGAATGTAGTAGAGCCAATATTAGCTAAAAACCCTCTACCTATAGTGTTAGTGACTATCACGTAGTTCCTCCCACAGCCACACAGACATATTTAATGCACAGTGTCTGGATCAGACAAATGTATTGGCTCATCCGATTAAATGCTGGCTCATTGATCGGAAGAGAATCTACTGTTGGCTTGGGTTTGATTTGGCAGCCTTTATTATTTTGCTAAGATAAGACTGACGTCAGAAGTGTCACAACGAGAAGTTTTGGCAGTCAGATCTCTTATATCAAATCAGTAGAAATGGAGTGCCTATATAAATCCATGCAAATAAAAACATGTGAATAGCATACCAGATAATATACAAAACATCTATCATATAGTAAATAAAATATAGTCCATAAATCATTTATACGTCCATGATTAGCCACCCATGATCCAAATGAAATTTCTCATCAGCAGTTAGAGCAGTCTTGTGACTTCTATCAGTGTCTGGTTAAAGCTTGTAGGAGGAGTTTTCATTCTACTCTGACTGTCTTTTGAGGCTGCAGGGCCCCTAACCCTCTGTCTGCACAGTGCTGATCGGCCCTGTACTGATAACATCTATCTTCCCAAGTAAAAAAAAAAAAACTCTCTAGAAATACACACCAAACTGAGCATGTACAGAGTGCCTCCAATGCTCTGTTCTATCAGGAGATGGATTGGGGACAGTGGACAAGGGGGAGAATCAGAGAAGACAGGATCAAACAGCCTTTTTACACAATGAGGAGGATTAACCCCTTAAGTTCCACAGTGAGTATTACAAGCATGCTTTACTGCATATACAGACTGATTTTACTGTTGTGGCTTTAGTAACACTTTAATGTAAGGTTTGAGAACCCTTTTGTATAATCCACTCAGGATTGCGTCTTCATATATGAATCTGGATCACAGACAGATACCTCAAGTTGGAAATCCCATATGCATAGAAAAAGAGGCTAATACTAGTGTCATACCTCTTAAAAACGTGTTATTAAAAAATAAAGTTTTAGGCCTCATACACACGGGCATTATAAAAAACGAGTTGTAAAGCTAGTACCAATGCCAGGAAAAAAGCCGCGTTAAAAACGTGATTTTATCAGCGCTTTGCATGACGTCAATGCGCGTTTATCTGCGCTAACTTTTAGCCGCGTTTCTCTGTCTCTATTCAAAATCAATGGTTCCCTATGGGAGCCAATTGATTTGAATAGAAGTCGCACCACAATTTGGATCATAATGATTCGACTTGTGGTCCGACTTGTGTGCTGAGGATCTTGAAGGATAACTCCCGCCAAAATGAAAAAAAAATTGCGTGGGGCTCCCCCAAGCGATACCAGACCCATCGGTCTGGTATGGATTTTAAGGGGAACTCCCACACCAAAAAAAATGGCGTGGTGTCCTCCCAAAATCCATACCAGGTCCTTATCCAAGCACACAAGCGCCCCCCCCATGGGCCATACCAGGCCACATGCCCCCAACATGGGGGGGTGCTTTGGGGCAGGGGGACCCTTCCCGACAATCCTGGCCGGTGGTTGTCGGGGTCTGTGGGTGGGGCAGCCCCGGGCTGTGACGTCATAAGGGGCGGATGACATCAGAGGGTGGCCCCGTCCCATGTCAATATAAGTCACTGCACAGCATGGAGACACCATTCGTGTGAGTGATTGCGTTGTGTCAACATGGGAAGAAGAAGAGAGGGAGAACAGAGGGAAGAGGACAGCCCCGCACCCTATGTGAATGAGTATGGGGTACTCATTCACCTAAAAAAAAAAGTGTCAAAAATTAACATATTACACAGCCTTTTAAAGTATTTTATTAAGGTAGCTCCGGCATTTCCTTTTTATTTCTTCTCCCTCCTCCGGTGATGTCTTCTCCCTCTGCCGGTTCTTCTCCCTCTCTGGTTCTTCTCAGCAGAAGAGAAAACCGCACAGAGAGGACAAGAACCAGAGAGGGAGATTCCGATGAGCCCCCGCTCGCAGACCCCGACATTCACCGGCCAGGGTTGTCGGGAAGAGGCCCTTGTCCTCATCAACATGGGGACAAGGTGCTTTGGGCTGGGGGGTGCACAGCGCCCCCCCCCTCACCCCAAAGCACCCCCCCCCATGTTGAGAGCATGTGGCCTGGTATGGTCCAGGAGTGGGGGGGGGGCGCTTGCTCATCCTCCCCTTTCCTGACCTCCCGGGCTGCGTGCTTAAGGGGGTTCCCCTTAAAATCCATACCAGACCAAAGGGTCTGGAATCTCTTGGGGGGGGAACCCCACGCAATTTTTTCCCATGTTGGCGGGGGGGGTTCCCCTTCAAGATCCTCAGCACACAACCACATAGGGAACCATTGATTTGAATAGAGGCAGAGAAATGCCTGATGAGGCTTAACGCTCTGCATACAGTGTTAAACCGCATTTAACAGCTTTTACCGGCGTTTGACGTTTTTACAAGCCTCAGAATGCGCTGGTCCTGGGTTTTTTTTTTTTTTTGGAGAGAAAAAAAGCCTATGCCACTTACAGCTCAAAAACGTCTGTGTATGTATGAGGCCATTGAATAATATGGAGAGGTGTTTTTAAGCTGTAATAAAAGCTCAAAAATGCGACTAAAATCATCCGTGTGTATGAGGCCTTACCCACACATAGGCAGAAAAAGTGTCAGCATGTCAAAAAACCCACAAAACGCTACAGATTCGCACTCTAGTACCCCCAACCAGGCATTCCCATAGCTCAAAAGTGCCCAAGCGTGATAACGACAGTGGGAACCCACCCTACATGTATGAGTTTCATCTGAATTACTTCCTCAGGGGCTGAAGTCGTTCTGACGAAACTCATATGTGTTAGATTGTAAGCTCTAATGAGCAGGGCCTTCTAATTCCTCCTGTATTTGAATTGTATTGTAACTGTACTGTCTGTCCTAACGTTATAAAGCGCTATGCAAACTGTTGGCTCTGTATAAATCCTGTATAATAATAATATGTGTAGGGCGGGTTCCCAGTGTCGTCATCACACTTTGACACTTGTGAACTACAGGAGTGCCTGGTTGGTAGTGCCAGAGTGTGAGTCCATAGCATTTTGTGGGATTTATGACCTGCTAACACTTTTTCTGCTTTTGTGAATGTAACCTTTTTTGTTTTTTTACACAAACATTTTTAAGTACTACTTCACTATTGTTATCCTATTTTTTTTATGTGTATAAAATTTCCTTTGTGGGGTATCTATTCGTGATCCAGAGTCATATATGAGGACATCAGTCCAGAGTGAATTATACAAAAGCAATTTCAGACCTTCCATTCATCTTGCAGGTTGATTGCAATGGTGAGCTGCGCTCCTAGGGGATCAATCACTGGGTGTGTTTGATTCCCACTTTGTCAGCAGATCGGTGAATGGAAGATTTTCATTTGCATCCTGGGTGTCTAATCATGGAGTTATAGATGTTTTATGAACTATATTTTATTTATGTATATTTCCTAGTATGCTATTCACGTGCTTAGATTTGCACGTGTTTAACTAGGTGCCCCTTTGCTATTGATTTGACATCCTTTTAATTATTAGATTTTGTTATTTTTTCATGCTTGTTAATTAGGCGCAGCATATTCATTTTGTATGGATCTGTTATATATTTTATGTCTATGAAATATCTTAGTAGAGCACTACTAATTGACCTGTCATAAACTTGGCCAACTAAACATGTAATGGAAAAATACTTAAACAGAGGTTACTTAAGTGCAAACTGCGCGTCAAAACAAGAATGCATCCTGAGATACAGTACACTGAAATTACATGCAAATTTACCCTCTGAGACCCCCTACTGGCTGGTGAGATCAACCTTCACAATAAAGGACCAATAGGGTGGCCTGGATAGCAGTATGGATTAGGGCCTCTGCTTATGCATTTTTTTTATCATAGGCTTAGTTTGAATTACCCTGTTTTACTTAAATAGGTGTGCAATGCTATGTAAGGGAAATTCAGAAGTCATTCTCTGTCTAATTTATAGAAAAAAAACATTTTAAGGTAAATCTACTTCAAACCGCAAGGGACAATCACAGCTCTAAATAAAATTACCAATAGTTTATGTGACAGCAGTAGTGATATTCCACCCCTAAAATCTGTGTTACAGACTTAAAGTGTTACTAAATCCACAACAATAAAATTAGTCTATATAACAGTAAAGCATGCTTGTTATACTCACTGTGGAACCTAAGGGTTTAATCCTCTGCATTGTGTAAAAAAGCTGTATGATCCTGTCTTCTCTGATTCTCCCCTTTTCCCAGAGTCCCCAATCTATCTGCTGATAGTACAGAGCCTTGGGGGCAAGATGCTCAGTTTGGTGTGTAGTGCAGGAGAGTTTGTTTTTTTTTCTTGGGAGGGTGTATGTGATCAGCACAGGGCCAATCAGCACTGTCCAGACAGAGGGTCAGGGGTCCTGCAGCCTCATAGGGCAATCGGGAGAGGATGAAAACTCCTACAAGCTTTAACCAGACACTGATTGAAGTCACAAGACTGCTCTAATGAGAAAATGTATTTAGCAGTTTATATTTACTAAAATAAGTGCATTTCCATGTACTGTGGGAAATCAGATATAGTGAATGCAGGGTCCTGGGACTAGTAACACTTTAACTTTTCTTTCTTGACATTAGGCTGAGCACTGTGGTCACATCTGGCCTCCCTGGATTCTCTGCAACAACAAATAAAGAATAACTTCCCACTGATTAAGATTTCAGTTAGTAGATACTGTTCACTAAGACTGATTAGTTATTTTTATTAGTATGTATAAAGATGTTTGGGTCCTATTTAAAAAGGGGTCCCTGAATGTATATGGCCCTAAATGCGAGCAGAACATCGTCCATGCGCGTACAGTTAATTTTGCAGCTTGTCATTGGTTTTGACTGCTGGCAGCGGGTTATACACTGTGCCTTCCTTGTGCCAAAAAACATCAGAACTTTATGCTTCAGCAGTACAATTTGGCAGAGGTTCTAACCCCTCCCTACCCCAAAACTTTGAAAACAAAAAACAATGGGTTTAGATACACTTTAAGGGTCCTTCCACACATGACTGTCCGTTTTCACGGACTCCACTTGCTCAGCAGTGATCGCTCCGTTGATCCCCTCTGAGCCAGCGGATGACAGGTCTGTCTCCGCTCACTGTGCAGAGACGGATTTGTCAGAGTCCCGTTCTCCTCTATGGGAATCGGGTTAAAATGGATCCGCCTGTCCATTTTCATCTGATCCGCCAGACGGATGGAAAATAGGGTTTCCATCCGTTTGGATTTAGCGGAACGGATCAGATCGGGTATCAGCGAACATGTCAACGCTGACATCCGTCGCTCCATAGAGGTGCATGGAGCATCCGTTCAGGTCCGCCTGAAAGACTGACAGGCAGACCTGAACGGTCCGCAATTGTGAAAGGACCCCTACGCTGTTTGGTATATTACTGCATGATAACTGTCTCCAAAATTGTTTAAAATACTGTAAATATGCTTATTTTAACACCAACTATTCCTACTTTATTCAATAGATATGTGATCAAAGCTCACCATCCTAAAGCTGTACTTTGTGAATTGACTTTTATTATATAGCACTTTTATTTCTGGCGATTCAAAGCACTTTATCTACTGTTGGAGGCAGATACTGAAGCAGACATCTTGGACACACTCAGTAGATTATCATCCTAGGGCATATTTTTCTTTATATACTGGAGTCAGTTACCTTACCAGCATGTCTTTGCAGTGTGGGGAAAACTAGAGGAAGCCCATACAAGCACAGGGAGGACATGCAAAGTTCATGCATATAGTATCTTGGCTATGGTGATTTATGGTTTTGTGAACCGAAACTTATAAGGACAAAGAAATGCTTTGGTTAGAATTCATGAAATAATTATTGCTCATTTCCTTTGTGATGATTTTTGCATTTTGTTTTTTTTTTTAACAGGCCAGACCACCTTAATGGACACATTAAACAGGTTCACACATCCGAAAGGCCGCACAAGTGTGAGGTATGGCACTGGGGATGGGGGACTGTGGCTTACAGTCCTGTGAAAGTGATTTGAATGTCAACATTTTCCTTGTGCGACTTAAAGCACCAGTCCCACTTTACAGGCACTGTTTCTGCAGTATATTATATTAATTGTCCATTTCTGCATCTACAAGTCCAGGTAAAGGGTAATAAGATTTACATTTTAAACATTTTCATTATTTAAATACTTGCCTTTATTTCCTAACTAGACTGATCTGCTGTGCAGAATTTGATATCGTTTTGACAAGTCACATTTTCCTATTGAAAGGGCCCACAAAAATGATTTTACACCCATTTTTCTCCAAACTAGAAATCTGCAGAAGGATTTGCCAGCCAAGTGCACAGTGAGCAGGAGAGAGGAGGAGGAGGAGGACAGGTAATGCAAAATGAAAATGAAACACAACCTGAATATACTTTCTGGAGCAAAGAAGCGGGACTGGTGATTTAATTGGGCCTAAAAAGTGTATGGCATTTTTCAGTTATTTTGTCTGTGTGCATGTATCATCTAGTATGTTTGTGAGCAAGTCTTTGTAATAATGTTAGCTGTTGTCAGGGGGACAAAAAAGTGATATATTAGCTATAGGCGGAAACTGATGGAATAAGTCAGACTCTAAAGGGGGGATGGGGGTTGGGTGTTCCTGACCTCCATTGTGTGCTCCCTTCCCTTCTCTTATATCCAGCAGGTAAAGTGGGGACCCCTCATAATGGCCACAGCAGGTGGTTAGACACTCAGACGCAGATACCAATAGAGTGCCTAAAAGATATAGGAAAAGGACAGATGTTTTCACTTTCCAGCATCTAGCAAAAACTGAACAAGCAGGTTTGGGCAAACTTACCATATAATGTATATCAAGTGGAAATCCCCTTAATAATTAGGATGCTAGTTCATGGGTAATTGCTGCAGCTCAGCACTTTTTTTAAGACATAGGGCACGGAAAATTTTTGTGCGTTAGTGTGCAACAAAGCAGTAGTAAACTGCTGGCGATTTTTTTTTTTTTTTAACCTGCAAAGTTATAATGTGCTAGAATGCAATGCATACTAGCACATTATGTGAAACTTACCTTAGAACAAAGTCCTTCCAGCGATGAGCTGACAGGGCTTCCATCTTCACCTTTTTTCCTTCCAGATTCGTGGACTCTGGCTGTGTGAGTGGCCGGAGCCGCAATGTGACCCGGTAGCCATTCCTTCAGAGCGTATGCGCCGGTGATGTCACCGGCTGCATGTACAGTGAATATCTCCTAAAAGGTGCAAGTTTACAAGATATTTACAGTACCTATAGGTAAGCCTTATTATAGGCTTACCTGTAGGTAAAATTCATGTATGGGAGTTTACTCCCACTTTTAGCAGGCCCATTGAAATGACTGTAAATGCATAAAATTGCATGAATTATTATGCATCTGTGTGTTATTAAGATGTTTGCATGATGAGACGTCACTGTTCTTCAATGCCCCTTAAATGGCCTTCAGTGCAAGTCTATGGTTTAAGCCCCACCTGATTTTATGCAGTAGGATCTCTATAAGATGGGTTCACATCTCTATGGTACATGGTAGTGCAGTGCATGTAGTGCTATGGTACATGGTAATGTAGTGCTTGTTAATGAGCGTACATTACCACACTACAGAGATGGGGAACCAGACCTTCTAAATCAGTGAATGGGCCATTCTTTAAACATTCATTGCAGGTGTATTTTCCTAGAGCTGGTGTTTTAAATTTGTTAGACCCCTTTCACACCAAGGCGTTTTTCAGAAGCTTTTGCTCTAAAAATAGCGACTAAAAAGCGCCTGAACCCCCCCCCCCCCCAATACACCCCAGTGTGAAAGCCCGAGTGCTTTCACACTGGGGCGGTGCGCTTGCAGGACGGTAAAAAAAGTCCTGCAAACCACATCTTTGCAGCAGTGTGGAAGCGGTGTATTCATCGCTCTTATACCTCCCCTGCCCATTGAAAACAATGGGGCAGTGCTCCCGTAGCGCCTGAACACCGCTTCAGTAGCGCTGCAAACCGGCACTTTTAACCCCTGTTTAACCCCTTGTGGGGGGGTTAAAAGCGCACCGCCGTCGTCTGAATAGCGGTGCCATAGCGCAGCTATAGCGAGCGGTAAAACGCCGCAAATTAGCAGTGTTTTACCGCTAACGCTTGGGCGACCCCGGTGTGAAAGGAGCCTAAATGATTCACCTGCAGTGAATTTTTGGTGAATGTAAGTCTTAGCTTTAGAAATATGTCCCATAGTGCCCACATATTCATTTTTAAATGATTTTTTAATAACATTTGTAATTATTTTTTGCGAGATTGACAAGGTTGCAGGATGTGTAGTGTAATCAAGTGTTTTTTTTTTAAAAAAACACATTAATAATGTTTATATTTTTTGGTTATTATAGTTTGGATGCTAGTTAGCATTAAAATGGAATACTTAACAAGACTAAACAATATGTTTCTAGCATTACTGTGACATTAGGGCAAAGACACAGTCGTCCATCCTATATCATGTCTCAGGAGCACTGGTAGCCAATGTCATTAAGTTGTGACAGAGGAGCATGCATGTTAATGCCAGTCTAGGATTGGAAAGATTTCCCAGAACATGGGAATGGCTGAAGGCACTCATTTTCATATTGTGTAAATGTTATACATGGCCTGATCATTGCAAGACATGCTTAAATTAAGAACATCACTTGAAAATACTAGCCCATGTATGACCACCCTAAATTAGTTCATCTCCGGGGTCAAAGTGAACTTGGTCTGTCAATTGATCAGATTGGCTAGGGGGATCACAGGGAAGGTAAGTGCATACTTCTTAGTATTCCCAAAATAAAGTAAACCTGTAACTGTTCTCAGGATACTGATTACTATCACACAAGCATGAAGGTACACATTGCAGTAGTATAGACAGTGACATTAAAGTGTATATAAACTCAAGAACTAATATTTATTATATCACACCTTACCTGCATTAGCTTTCCTTTATTAGCCTTCTTTTCTTTATTTTTTCCTGGTGATCCTGATGGTAACACAGTTCCTGCCCTAGGGTGACAACACTTACTCACCTTACTGTAGCTATAGATGATCCGCATTGTCACCCTATGACAGGAAGTGTGTTTGGACTACAAAACATCTCCCCCCCCCCCCTTATATACATATGATAGGGGAGGAGGTACAATAGTGCAGTAGAGGCATAGAGCATGGGAAGTTGTCCGCTCACTGGATATCTGGAAGGATCAAGAGGTATTTTTGCACTTCTTGAACAGATATAACAAATGCTTTTATTGGTGTATTTTACAGACCAAAAGAAAACAAATAAATAGGCTTTCTTCGGATTTACATACACATACATTTTGTGGGCAAGCCACTTTAACACTTTTGTACACAAAGACAAAGTTAAGGAATGCTAATAAACATTTATTTTCTTTGCTTTGCTATGTTTTTCCAACCAGTTTTTAAGATAATATCTTTATCTCTAATTTCAGACATGTAACGCTTCCTTCGCCACACGTGACCGTCTGCGCTCACACTTGGCATGTCATGAGGATAAGGTACCATGTCAGGTGTGCGGCAAGTACCTGCGGGCAGCTTATATGGCAGACCATCTGAAAAAGCACAGCGAGGGTCCTAGCAATTTCTGTACCATTTGTAATCGAGGTAACTATAAAGTAGGAAGAACTATTAGTATATGCAATTATGCCAGAGAAGGGAAATATTTTGTATAATGAAGGCGCCACAGTGGCCTTGTCTGCTGTAATAATATTTTTGTTCAATGACAAATGAAGATAATGCAATTACAAAGCAAGACAGGATGAGTGCATTTTGTGTGGGTGGGAATGGCTGTTATAAGGCTTGAAATTATGATTCTAGTTTGGAAGAGAATCACTACTATACTACTAAATATCTAAGTATCTCCCAAAAGTGAGTACACCCCTCACTTTTTGTAAATATTGTATTATATCTTTTCATGTGACAACACTGAAGAAATGACACTTTTCTACAATGTAAAGTAGTGAGTGTACAGCTTGTATAACAGTGTAAATTTGCTGTCCCCTCAAAATAACTCAACACACAGCCATTAATGTCTAAACTGCTGGCAACAAAAGTGAGTACAACCCTAAGTGAAAATGTCCAAATTGGGCCCAATTAGCCCGGTTTCATATGACTCGTTAGTGTTACAAGGTCTCAGGTGTGAATAGGGAGCAGGTGTGTTAAATTTGGTGTTATCGCTCTCACTCTCTTATACTGGTCACTAAGACAAGCAGACTAAGGACATGGAATGCGTGTGTGGCGGCAACCAGGTGAGGAGTACAAAGACAAGTGTATCTTACCTACAGTCAAGCATGGTGGTGAGAGTGTCATGATCTGGGGCTGCATGAGTGCTGCCGGCACTGGGGAGCTACAGTTCATTGAGGGAACCATGAATGTAAACATGTACTGTGACATACTGAAGCAGAGCATAATTCCCTCCCTTTGGAGACTGGGCCGCAGGGCAGTATTCCAACATGATAACGACCCCAAACACACCTCCAAGATGACCACTGCCTTGCTAAAAAAGCAGAGACTAAAGGTGATGGACTGGCCAAGCATGTCTCCAGACTTGAACCCTATTGAGCATCTGTGGGGCATCCTCAAACGGAAGGTGGAGGAGTGCAAGGTCTCTAACATCCACCAGCTCCGTGATGTCATGGAGGAGTGGAAGAGGACTCCAATGGCAAACTGTGAAGCTCTGGTGAACTCCATGCCCAAGAAGGTTAAGGCAGTGCTGGAAAATAATGGTGGCCACAAAAAATATTGACACTTTGGGTCCAATTTGGACATTTTCACTTAGGGGTGTACTACCTTTTGTTGCCAGCGGTTTAGACTTTAATGGCTGTGTGTTGAGTTATTTTGAGGGGACAGCAAATTTACACTGTTATACAAGCTGTACACTCACTACTTTACATTATAGCAAAGTGTCATTTCTTCCATGTTGTCACATGAAAAGATAGAATAAAATATTTACAAAAATGTGAGGGGTGTACTCACTTTTGTGAGATACTGTAGCTTTGCTTTGAATATTTTATTTTAATTATTAAAGGTACTTCTATAGCGCCGTGAATATTGGCTTAGCCAACAGTACGGCAGTCACCACCCTCCTGATAAACTGAGCCACTTAGAAGTATTATTCCCCTTTCACACTTGAGTGACTTGTACTGCGACTTCAGACTTTAAAGTTGCATGACAAGTCGTTCCCCATGATTTCCAATGACAACTATTCATACATGTACAACTTCAAGTTGTGCCGACTGCAAAGTAGTCCCTGGTCCGACTTTCATGCGAGTTGAGGTCCACAGACCTCAAGTTTGTGCAGGCATTCCCTGAAATCGCATCAGAATCTTGCCCACAAAATCTTGGCAAAAACTCGTCAAAATTTCAAGTCGCAGCAGTGTGAAGGGGGCCTTAGGCAAACACTATAGTTCCTCCACAGTAAAAGGGTACAGTCTACTAAATGTTCCAAGACTAAAGAAAAATGGAAACATTTGCAGCAAGGTTCGGGTTTTAATCAAAGAAAAGACAGCTAGATCTCTCCAACTGAAGCAGTGAAAGGCCTACCTATTCATAGCCTGCTTCACCCTAAGTAAAACATTTCTAATCCTTGAGACAATCATGATTGAATGGCATATAAATAAATATTAAGCATAAGATACACATTTCTTTTCCAATAATTGAATTTTTTTACCAAAAGTGTAGGAATCAGATACATTGATTGATTGCATGTCAAGTTATATAAATGCTGAACATGGTAAAACTATGTATTTTCCATTAGAACTAATTACTTAACATGATATAAAAGAAACCAGATTGGTATACAATGAAAATATACCCTCTCAGGCCCTATTATGTCTCACCCCTCCAATTAAGATCATATGGGGTGGGGGGGGGGGGACAAGGATGCTGCTGTGCTGCTAACAATGTTACACAACCCCTCCACTAGGGCAGAAAAGTACGTGGCAGTACCACACAAGGTCAGAGGGCCCTAAAAAGAGAAAGGG
This sequence comes from Glandirana rugosa, assembly GCA_018402905.1. Classification (NCBI taxonomy): domain Eukaryota; kingdom Metazoa; phylum Chordata; class Amphibia; order Anura; family Ranidae; genus Glandirana; species Glandirana rugosa. The sequence goes on along the minus strand of BLSH010322878.1, from coordinate 536,439 downwards.
GAGGGTAAAGTAGAGAAGAGAGAGAGAGAAAGAGAAAACCTAGAAGATACACATTTCATTCTTACATCAGTAATAATTAATCTATTTGGTGTCCTTCTAATGTATGTTAAACTGGCACAAGAATGCTAGTAGGTTACTGGAGCAAAAAAAAAAAAAAAAGGAAAGAAGTAGAACATTTACCCACAGCTGCCAGATTATTATTTTTTATTTTTTGAAGAATTCTGGAACTTTCAAGAGTTGTAGTTGGCATGTGCTCTAGTTTGCATTGCTCCAGCTTTTGTAAATGAATTCAAGTGATATACTGCACAGTGTTTTGCAGTTAATGGGCAGCATATGGAAGCTACTATGAATGTTGAATAGGCCTGGGTTCCCATAGGCTGATTCTTAGACCGACATTAGGAGCACAAGTCGCATTACGTCACAAAAACAATGATTCCTTTTTTTTTTTTCCATTAACCTCGTTGTCTGACTATAGATTTATGTTTAACATGCTTGGGATAAACATAAATCTATAGTTGTTTTGGGAAAACAAAAAAAAAAGGGGCAGACTCAATGGACTATTCTTTTTCTGCCGTCACTTTTCTATGTTTCTATTCCCGTCTTAACTGGTCTGACGTATTTTTCAAAGTCAGACCGACCTTGAAAAAGGTTCCTGTACTACTTTTGTCAGACTTTCATGCCACTTCAGCCCATTGAAAAGCATTGAAGTCGGATCAAACTCAGATCATTGTCTTAACTGATCCGATTTTGGCATGCGACTAGTGCTCTGAGGATCTTGAAGGGAAAACGGCATGGGGACCCCCTCCAAGAGCATACCAGGCCCTTCGGTCTGGTATGGGTTTTAAGGGGAACCCCAACACCGAAAAAAACGGCGTAGGGTACCCCTCCAAAATCCATACCAGACCCTTATCCGAGCACGCAGCCCGGGATGTCAGGAAAGGGGGGGGCGGACGAGCGAGCGCCCCCCTCCTAGACCATACCAGGCTGCATGTCATCAACATGGGGTGTATGGGTGCTTTAGGGCAGGGGGGGCTCTGTGCCTCCCACCCCAAAGCACCTTGTCCCCATGTTGATTAGGACAAGGGCCTCTTCCCGACAACCCTCGCTGGTGGTTGTCAGGGTCTGTGGGCGGGGGGCTTATCGGAATCTGGAAGCCCCCTTTAACAAGAGGACCCCCAGATCCTGGCCCCTCACCCTATGAATGAGTATGGGGTACATTGTACCCCTACCCATTCACCTAAAAGAAAAATGTAAAAAAAACCACACTACACAAGTTTTTAAAGTATTTTATTAAATCGGCTCCGGCGTCTACTCCCCTCTTCGGCATCTTCTATCTTCTGCTCTTTTGCGGGTCTTCTTTCTTCTGAGGGGTCTTCTTTGTTTTGCCGGTTCTTTTCCCTCTCCGCGGCGCCTTCTGCTCTTTTGCTGGTCTTCCCCGTTGACCTCTTCCCTCTGTTCTCCCTCTCTTCATCTTCCCATGTTGACACTACGCGATCTCCCGCAAGAATGGTGTCTCCATGCTGTACAGTGACTTATATTTACATGGGGCGGGGCCACCCACTGACGTCATCTGGAGGCCCCACCCCTTATGACATCACAGCCCGGGGCTACATGGCCAACCAAGGGTTGTCGGGAAGAGGACCTTGTCCTCATCAACATGGGGACAAGGTGCTTTGGGGGTGGGGGGGGGGGGGTGCTG
>BLSH010322878.1:509084-529091 GCA_018402905.1 Glandirana rugosa | reverse complement strand
TTATCTTGTTCTCATCAGATCACAGGAGATGGTTCCTGTAATCCATGTCCTTAGTATGCTTGTCTTCAGCAAACTGTTTGCGGGCTTTCTTGTGCATCATCTTTAGACGAGGCTTCCTTCTGGGACGACAGCCATGCAGACCAATTTGACACAGTGTGCGGCGTATGGCTTGAGCACTGACAGGCTGACCCCCACCCCACCCCTTCAACATCTGCAGCAATGCTGGCAGCACTCATACGTCTATTTCCCAAAGACAACCTCTGGATATGACGCTGAGCACGTGCACTCAACTTCTTCTATCTACCATGGTGAACACTGTTCTGAGTGGAACCAGTCCTGTTAAACCGCTGTATGGTCTTGGCCACCGTGCTGCAGCTCAGTTTTAGGGTTTTGGCAATCTTCTTATAGCCTAGGCCATCTTTATGTACAGCAACAATTCTTTTTTCAGATCCTCAGAGAGTTCTTTGCCGTGAGGTGCCATGTTGAACTTCCAGTGACTAGTATGAGAGAGTGAGAGCGATAACGCCAAATGTAACACATTTGCTCCCCATTCACACCTGAGACCTTGTAACACTAATGAGTCACATGACATGGGGGAGGGAAATGGCTAATTGGGCCCAATTTGGACATTTTCACTTAGGGGTGTACTCACTTTTGTTGCCAGCGTTTTAGACATTAATAGCTGTGTGTTGAGTTATTTTGAGGTAAATTTACACTGATCAACCAACAAGACCTCAGAGCAAATCCCCAATCCCTATAGAGGTCTCAATCTGCGCCAAATGAACTGAAAAATCAACAATGAACATCCGGATCTAAGCTGCTACTTTAACAAATAGTCAAATGAAATAGTATAATGTCAGCGAACCAACAGTAGCGCTAATAAAAAGCCATAGAAAAATTGAATACATAGAATAAAGCCCAATATTAAGCAGTAGAGGTGTCACAGTGACATCAGCATAAGCGTTCAAATTAGGAGTCACCAAAAATCTTCTGTCCAATATCCACCACCATACACCGCGTGATAATTCAGATGTGCAATCACCCCCACAGGAGAGATTCTTACCAGAAGTACTTGCTAGGCACTCTCATGCTCTAGAAAATATCGCCTGTTGTGCTTCCCTGTGCACCAGCTGATCACGGGTCCCAATCATCTAATCTGGTTCACGGTGTAAGGTAGAACTCCATATGCAGGATCATAGAAGTGACAAGGATCGCAACATAGTGTAAAACCATTTAGGGATATTTATTTAAGCATCTAAAACACATGAGAGGCAACCCCCCCCCCCCCCCAATGTAGAAACTCTTTCCAGAAGGTATGATGTAATAAACACATAATCACAGTCAGTAGCACACGCTACGAGGTCTGAGATCGGTCCTGGGATGGCTGGCGTTCGCAGCGCGTGCTACTGACTGTGATTATGTGTTTATTACATCATACCTTCTGGTAAGAGTTTCTACATTGGGGGGATTGTCTCTCATGTGTTTTAGATGCTTAAATAAATATCCCTAAATGGTTTTACACTATGTTGCGATCCTTGTCATTTCTATGATCCTGCATATGGAGTTCTACCTTACACCGTGAACCAGATTAGATGATTGGGATCCTTGGTCAGCTGGTGCACAGGGAAGCACAACAGGCGATATTTGCTAGAGCATGAGAGTGCCTAGCAAGTACTTCTGGTAAGAATCTCTCCTGTGGGGGTGATTGCACATCTGAATTATCACGCAGTGTATGGTGGTGGATATTGGACAGAAGATTTTTGGTGACTCCTAATTTGAACGCTTATGCTGATGTCACTGTGACACCTCTACTGCTTAATATTGGACTTTATTCTATGTATTCAATTTTTCTATGGCTTTTTATTAGCGCTACTGTTGGTTCGCTGACATTATACTATTTCAGTAAATTTACACTGTTAGCCTGCATTCACCCAGGGGTGATCCGACTTCGGCATGACTTTGCTAGGCGATTTTAAGCGCGACTTTGGGCGACTTACAACACGACTCCATGCCAGGCGACTTTGCCTGTGGCCAATCAGAGAAGGGAGGGAGGTGGTTGCTTGGGTAATTCGGGGGGAGTAACTGTGTAAATTGTTTTCTTTTTCCTGTAAAGTCACTTCAATATAGATGGGGGATCCGACTTGGAGGCGACTTTCATTGAATTTTATGGGCACAAGAGGGATAGAAGTCGCCTTGAAGGAACCTTTTCTGAAGTCGGAGCGACTTCAGTATTGTACATTAAGACGGCTCCCATTCACTTCAATGGGATTTCAGATGTCAAGGCGACACAAGTCGGAGCGCAAGTCGCCTGTGTGAACCGGCCCTTATACAAGCTGTACACTCACTACTTTACATTGTAGCAAAGTGTCATTTCTTCAGTGTTGTCACATGAAAAGATATAACAAAATATTTACAAAAATGGGAGGGTTGTACTCACTTTTGCCAGATACTGAATATACTGTATAGTATACCACACACACAATACTCAGGTACAGTATGTACAATTTACTGGTGCTGATTCTTTGCAAGACTTTTTATGTGATTAATTATCCTTGCCATAAACAACCATATTTGTATCTAGAAGTAGAAAAGGGAGTCATCAATGCACACTTGCTCAAGTTGGTTTAGCACTCCAATGGGTTGTTGATCAGTGATTGAGCAGCACGCCCTGGAAAATGATAGTGTAATGTGAATGTTAGAATCCTGTTGGTGGTTGTGAGGAAACAGTGATGGAATATGTGTTGTGTGAACAATTTGTGAGGATTTGTGTGATGATTCCAGGGTCAGGAATAAGGAGAGAGAAAAATGTACATGTATGGAGCTAATGATATAGCTATTAAGGAGTCAGAGGTTTGTGTGTGGCAGCGTCTCATCTGCTTTTATCTTGTTTAGGTTTCTCCTCTGCCTCTTACTTAAAAGTCCACGTAAAAACACATCACGGCGCCCTCCTCAGTGCGGGCCCTCACCGGCCGGAATCCACCCCAAATGGTGCAGCACTGTTCCAATGTGTCCGGACCTGTGGCGTGAAAGGCAAGCGTTGCACAGCCGGCTGTCCGTGCAGAGGGGGGCGCAAGTTGGATATAGGAGGGGTGTTAGCTGTACATTACCCATACAAGTAAAACAGGATGTTTAAGGGAAACTCCACTTTTGCTGAAAAAAAAAAACACTCCAAGTCAATTATATATATTGCAAGCTTTTTAACAAAGTCAGCAGGGTTTGGCTGCTGTAATCACAGCTATCACCACTGCCGAATTACCAAATAGGCAGCGTAGGCACCATATGGGCCCCATGCCATCTAAGGGCCCTGCCATAACAGATAAAATGAATATTGATTTGATCTTGAAAGATATTTACAATGAAGCTTTCTTAAATTGTTTAGCAAAGATAGAAAACATGAATCAGCTGAAAGAAATGAAAACTTTCCATTAAAGACTCTATAGAGAAAATACTGTATTAATGTAATGTAATTTTGGTGTAACCTACGTACGTGCAATGTATAGTAATAACGGTCATCTCCATCTAGTGACCGACGTGCACAGTACTTAGTTTAATGTTATCCCACTAGAGCGCATGCACATGAAACCCCCAGAAATCTTCAAGGGGGGCCCCAAGGTTTTGATTGTCTAGGGGCCTCTACATAGTTTAATCTGGCATTGACTATCACAGTCAGACCCAGTGTTGTTAAAAGAGAAAACATAAATCTTTGCATTGCTTTAAATGTGCAATACGCTTGGAAAGTTTTTCACCAAAGTTAAAGGAGAAGTATGACCAACGTTTTTTGGGCTTACTTCTATGGATCACACCAAATGGACCTGTTTTCAGCCGGTCCAGGCTCTGGAAAGATCCAGACTTTACAGTCGGGATCCACCCAGATGCCTGGACCGGCAGCTGGCTCAGCCTCTCAGCGAGCTGTTTGGAGGCTGAGCCAGGCGCTCCCATCTCCTCTACAGCCCAGCATTCCAGTGAGCTCTGGAGGGTAGAGCAGAGAGCCGGTGACTGAAGTCACCGGCTCACTGATCACTGAAGATCGACTGATCAGCGGTGTTTGATCGCTCAGTTCTCACTCTTAGAAGCAGCAGGTAACAGATGCAGCATTGGAGCGAAGCTGCATCTACATAGGTAAGTATAATAATTTTTTTTTATTTAAGAACCCATACTTCTTTTTTATAGACTTATTGCATCAAACCCAGGAGCAGTGCAGGAGATGCAAACACTGTGTAGGCAGCTGGTAAAAATAGCGAGCCAATAACATAAGTAGGAAAATAGATTTCTAGACACATAAAAGTTGCCATTGTTTGAAATTTTGGTCAGTTTTTCAAACGAATAGCTGGCTGCAAAATAAAATTCAGAGGTAATATTTAATTACAAAATGATTTGTGTATCAGTGATATAGGTTATTATATCACTTATATCTAAGTGAATGTGGAGTTTTCCTTTAAGGGTGATGATAAATCATGGACCAGGAATGCATACAGACAAAATTACTATATGCATACTAAGGGTCTATGCACACTGGGCTTTAAAAAACATCAGTTACCTTGGCAGAAAAAAACCCTCATATAGAGCGTTTTTGTACAATCGTTTAGGAGCATTCAGTAATCCAGAAGGGTTTTTTTCCTGCCTCTAAATGTTGAGCTTAAAATATGCCTCTAAATGTCCTAATGGGCATGGACACATAAGGATTTATTTACTAAAACTGAAAAGTGCAAAATCTGATGCAGCTCTGCATAGAAACCAATCAGCTTCCAGGTTTTTTGTCAAAGCCTAATTTAACAAGTTGACGCTACAAGCTGATTGTCTACCATGCAGAGCTGCACCATATTTTGCACTCTCCTGTTTTAGTAAATCAACCCCACAGGGTAACATTGAGCTGCTTCTGCAGGTAAAACGCTAAACTCATGTAGAAGCAGCGATTTTTTTTTTTAAGCCCAGTGTACATGAACCCTAATTCACTAAAGTTTACTAAGTTCAGGTGACCGGGCCAGAGAAAGTTAACTATATACATACATGGAACTCCAACAGGTTATGTAAATGAAGGCTTTGAACTTTGGATGGTAGATTATGTAAAAAGGCTTATTCAGTAAAGAAGCTCACAAATAAACACATGGTTACTGTAGCAACCATTCAAATATTAGTTTTATAATGTCATATGACTGAAACATGAACTCTGGTTGCTGTGGGTTTCTGCATTCTGTTTGTTCGCTTTATTGAATAACCCTTGACTTATAAGAGAAAAGGGTTTACCTACAGGCTATAGAAGCCAGACATAGTTTTGTTTCGGTCCGATCTTATTTATATTTCAAATAGCCATGTTTTATATATTATTTATTTAAATATTACATAGCATGTTTGCATGCAAACCAAGGTAGAATTTTAACATTAGTATGTTACAGAGGAAAATATGCATTACACAAGAACATATTTTAAGTCATTATTGCATAGTTCACTATGTAGTAATTTCATGATTTTCACATTTTTAAAGGTTTGCTCTTCCATATTTTAATTGTTTGCTTTAGTGGAGTTGATTAGTCCATAGGAAGGTAAAATATAAACTAGTGTGACATTTAGCGATTATGGGGCATATTTATAAAAGTCATAGCAAATCGTCAATTTGCAGCCAAAAAGGTTGGTATCCCCATGAGGAGGTTGTTATCCCCATGACAAGTGGGTAGTAAGCATTGAGCTCTCCCCCATGCAGATACCAGTAGGGATAACCTTTCGCATTGAGAGAGTGCTTAGGCAAGTTTATTGAGCTCTAGCTCATTAAACTTCAACAGCCCTGATGCACAGGAAAGCATGTCAACATGGGGCAACATGCAAGTTCTCACGCTTTCTTTGTTGAACTGATAAAATTGGTACTTTCAGTAAATTAATAACATTTTGGTGCCCTTTTTTTAAAACTGTTTACATACAGACAAAACTGGTGAGAAGAGAGGGCTCGGAAGGCAAGTGCACCGGGGGAGAGGTGGTAACACACCATTGCCCCCCCCCCCCCACATTAGTACCTCCTCCTGAGTAGGGGGGTCAAACAGTGTTTAACAGTATCAAACAAAAGCGGTTTTAAAGTGGTCTAAAGGCTCAAGGTTTTTTTTACCTTCATGCATCCTGTGCATGAAGGTAAAATATCTCCTCTAGGCAGCAGCCCCCCTAATACTTACCTGAGCCCCATCTCAATCCAGCGATGTGCACGAGACGAGAGCCTTGGCTCTCCGGGGACTCTTCCTCCTCATTTGCTGAGACAGCAGCAGGAAATTGGCATCACAGCCAGTGAGCCAATGAGGTAGAGAGAGGGGTGGTGCCGAGCCGTAAATGGACATACAGAGCTGCGGCTCGGGAACCCCCATTGTAAGCTGCTTGCTCTGGGGACAGGAGCGCCAACGAGGGACCCAAGAAGAGGAGGATCTGGGCTGCTCTGTGCAAAACCCGCTGAACAGAGCAGGTGAGTATGAGATGTTTGTTATTTTTTTTTTTTTTTTTTTTTAAGAAAACCTTTAATATCACTTAAAACCTAACGACATCCAAAATGTTGCATTTTGTTTTGAATAGAGCAGGAAAGAGTTAGAGAGTTTTGCCGTCTGTGTCTACATTGGGGAGATTTCTCTTCAGTCCCTTTAAGGAAGTGATACAAGATCTATTCAAAGGCACAAAATAGAATTTTAATAGAGTTAGGAAGAGTTTAATTTTGACAATGCTTTTATACCTTTCTTGTCCTGGTGATGCACACACCTCCTGTTTCCTGTAATCACAGAGGCATGAAATGTGGGAAAACCACAATTAAGTCACAGATAGAACCGGATACAAATTTTAACGCTTCTCAACTATCCAAAACTAAAATTAGAATTGTGGCTGGAGTTGTTCTTTAACCACCTCCCACCCGGCCACTGTACATATACTGCCGGATGGGCGCCTCACCGTTCTAAGTGGACATTCCGGAAGGTCCCTCAGAACAAGCTCTCGCAGCGCGGCCACGAGGCGCGCTGCGGATCGATCCTGTGATCATTATGATCACAGGATCTGGCCAAGCGGAGATCAGGATATTACAGCCGTCACAATGTAAACAGAGACACGTGTCTCTGTGACAGTTTTCTCCCCGCCGAGCTCAGTGAGGGCTCGGGGGGGGGGGGATCTGCAGCTCTGTGACAGCATTCTGTATGAGGATGATTTTATACAGAGAACTGTCACAGATTCCACCTCAAATAGTCCACCAAGCACCACTGATACCCCTGTGCCCATACACATGTCAGTGTCCCCATTAAACATCTGTACCAGTCCCCAAAACATCTGTCTGTCCCCCATCACATCTGTCACAGTGCACAAAACATCTGTCTGTCCCCCATCACATCTGTCACAGTGCACAAAACATCTGTATGTCCCCCATCACATCTGTCACAGTGCACAAAACATCTGTCTGTCCTCCATCACATCTGTCACAGTGCACAAAACATTTGTATGTGCCCGTCACATCTGTACCAGTGCACAAAACCTCTGTCTGTCCCCCATCAACGCCAACACCACATAAACCCTGATTTGGGTTATTTTTACCAAATGAAATGTAGCAGTATCATTTTTTTGTCAAAATTTATGAAGAAAAATTAATTATTTGCAAAAAAATTTTAACAGAATTTAAGAAAAATTTATTTTTTAAAAATAAAAAGTGGACTTTTTTCATTGGTAGCTTAAAAAAATAAAAACTCCAGTAGTGAATAAATACCACCAAAAGAAAGCTCTATTTGTGTGAAAAAAATGATAAAAATTTCATTTGGGTACAGCGTTGCATGACCGCTCTATTTTCATTCAAACTGGGACAGCGCTGAAAGCTGAAAATTGGTCTGGGAAGGAAGGGTTTGAAAGTGCCCGGTATTGAAGTGGTTCGGAGAGGCAAAGCTCCCCATAAAGCACGCTTGTTGTTCCCTTGCCATGGGAATACCAGGTTGTATACAAAGGACTGTATATTGTTTTTTCTTTTAATCCTTTTTTTAAAAAAAAGAGAAATGAGTACTATTGACCTTAAGTTTCAATGGTCAAGATTGCATTTTTATTGAAAAATATATTCAATTTCCACTTCAGAACAGAAAGCACCATTCTCTGTACTGTATGTTAATAGCTGTTACTTGATCTGGCAAATGTGCAGCCGAATCAAACCACCCATAATATGGAGAATAGTAGATAATAATGCTAAACTACCATAAGCTTTTTCTTTAATGTCACCTGCATAGCATTAATGCTTTTGGACTGTAAGTTAAGTAAACACTCATTTTCTTCTGTCATATTTTGCCTACCTTTCTGTCTCTCTTAAATAGATTGACATATTACTTTTTATTCTTTGAGAAAGATTTGTGTTAGAAAGAAGTACCATTCACACTTAAATTTAATACTGTTCTGTTAGCTCTCATTTTTTCTGTTTGTGTCACTTTATTATTGCCCTTCTCATGAGCTAATACCCTTTTCAACTACAATGCTAGCCCCTGCGTGGGAAGAACTTTTGCATAATTAACCAACTGTTAAAACTGAATAAAAAACTATTGAAACAGAAAGAAGTAATATACTGAGTTGTAACCTCAAGTTATAATGGATGCATTTCTTACAGTACTGTTTAATAATATATTTGCATGCAAATGAATATTAAACAGTTTCTAAATTAACAGTAAATAAGACATATGACTTCAGCGCATGCCTTTATAAATATGTCCCTTAGTCTCATTAAAATAAGGAAATCCTTAACCAAATAATTAGTCATACTAATCCTTTAGATCAAACATCACATGTTTTCTTAGATATACAACAGAAATGATTTCTTACAAGCAGGCCATCCAGACTTTGTTTACTTACAGGTTGTGTCGTGCTAATCTTACATTAGAAAACACTTTCCTATTCTGACACAAGGTTAAAACAATGGGAATTAAAGGTAGTGCATGTTAAGCTCTAGAATGGTCTATTTACTGTAGCTGTGAAAATTATGTTTGTTTGTCTGCAAAATCTAATATGAGTGAGCGTTGACAAAAAAAAGCTACAACGTGACCATTCTCTAATACAGAAACTGGGCAGCGCGCTGCATGCAGTAAGACACTGAATTTTTAGGGGAATTTGAAGGAAACTAAACATGTTTTTTTGTACTCTTGCTTTACAGAGGGGGAGAAATGCCAGCATGGAGAACAGGAGAGTTCTGATTCATTTGGTGACCTGTCTGATGGGAGTGACCTCAAGTCCCCTGAGAAGCCAAATTCTAATGGATCATATGTTGCATGTGACTTGGTGATTCCCAAGAAAATTGAGGGAGAGCCAGAGAAGCGCTATCCGTGTTCAGAGTGTGGAAGCTTTTTTCGATCAAAGGCCTATCTCAACAAACACATACAGAAAGTTCATGCCAGGCCAATGGGGACACCACTTGGAGATTTGGGGGCTACCTTAGGTCCTGCACTAGGCCCTGCCCTAGGTCCTGCATTAGGCCCTGCTCTTGGTCCTTCTCTTGGCCCCACTCTTAGTGCCTCCCTTGGGCCAGCACTGGGGTCAGCATTGGCCTCTCCTTTCTCCCAACAGCAGAATATGTCTCTTTTGGAGTCATTTGGTTTCCAAATTGTGCAGTCAGCTTTTGCCTCATCTCTTGTGGAGCCTGAGGTGGAACAGCAGGCAATGGGAAGTGAAGGGAAGTAAAAGAGATAGCACTTAATACATCTGGGAAAGGGTTGTGCTTTACATATGTGGGAAATTCATGCAAAAAGCACCATATGCATGAATGTGGAAAACTCCCCAAAAAAGTACTGAAACACCTGAGAAGAAGCTGTGTTTACACGTGTTGTAGACACCATAAGCCGTATAGTTTTAGGAGAGGATCAGAGTGGAAAATAGCAGACCAAGAGAAAAGATGCAGACTTTTCTCTAACACTGTCCTCTTCTTTGAGCTCAAAACTGTGCACTGCCTCCTGGACTCATGGGGTTCACATGCCTACGCAGGGTGCACACACTGAACTGTTTCTTTGTGAATGTTTTGTAGATTTTCAGATATTGATTATGAACATACACAAAACTGGTCACACATTGAAATAAACTAATTCACATGCGATTCTGCACGAGTCATAAGGTGCTGCCTTTATTTGAAGTTTAAGGTCTTTGCCAATGTAGACATGCAAGAAACACATCTGGCGCCTTGAGAAAAATGATGAAATCAAGTCATAGAAACCCAGCAGGTTTAATTTCAATGTCAGAAGATTGAGGATAGAACTGAAAGAGTCACTCCAGATTGAATTAATAAACATTCCTTGTTGATGGAAAAGACTTTCTTTCTTTATGTTTCCAGATTTTAGATTTTACCACTTTCCCACCTTACAGCTAAGCCATTTTACAAAAATGTAAAATCCTCACAATGGCTTAATAAAATACCTAAAGAGGTATTAAAACCAAAAATGTAATATATTGCAACTTACCAATTATTAGACGTGGTGGCTGCAATCATTTTTTTTTTAGGCTTAACAGACTTACTGACCAGATCACCAGATAGAAATAGAAGAACAAAAGCCTGAAAAAAGAAAACTAATGCAGCCATCACATCTAAGAACTAGTAAGCTGCAATATAATAAATGTTTGCTTTTGGGTTTAACCACTTCAGCCCCGGAAGGTTTTGCAGCTTTAGGACCAGAGCACTTTTTGCGATTCGGCACTGCGTCGCTTTAACTGACAATTGCGCGGTCGTGCAGCGTTGTACCCAAACAAAATTTGCGTCCTTTTTTTCCCACAAATAGAGCTTTCTTTTGGTGGTATTTAATCGCCTCTGCGTCATTTCTGATCGCCGCTATAAACAAAAGAAGAGCGACCATTTTGCAAAAAAACCCAAATTTCTTACTTTTTGCTAAAATTCAAATCCAAAAAAAAAATTATAAAAAAACTTTTTTTTTTGGCCGATTTATATAATTCCTCATATTTGCGATAAAAAAAATTGTAATTGGCGTATATTGATTGATTTGCGCAAAAGTGGCCGCGTTTACGGATGATGAGAATTCATTTCTGGGGTTTTTATTTATTTTATTTTTTTACTAGTAATGGCGGCGATCTGCGATTTTTAGCGGTAATGCGATATTGGAGGGGACATGTCGGAACATTTTGACACTTTTTTGGGACCAATAACATTTATTCAGCGATCAGAAATTTAAATGTCCACTGATTACTGTATAAATGTCATTGGCAGTGAAGGGGTTAACCTGCAGGGGGAGAGCTAGGGGTTAATAGTGTTCCCTGGGTGTGTTCTTACTGTGGGGGGGGTTGGGCTAACATGGGCATGAGAGATCTAACTGATCCCAGTGACAGGGATCAGTAGATCTCTCATGCCCCACTGACAGGGCGGGGAACCGCCGTGTTTACATCGGCGGTTCCCCGTTCTTTCTCTTTTGCCGCTCATCGCGGCTCGCCGGCGGACATCGGGTCCGCCCGAGCCGCGGGCACACTCCCCAGGAGCGCGGCGGGTGCGCGCGCGCGCCGCCGGAGCGCGCGCGCCCCCTGGTGGCCAATTGCGAATCGCCGCCTATTTACGGCGATTCGCGCAGCGCTCCCCGACTGCCGCCGTGAAAAGACGGCGCGCGGTTGGGAAGCGGTTAACACCGCTTTAATAAACTTAATAAAAGTTTGGCTCAGTAAACACTAACTCATGCTTTTGCCTCTCTGGTGGATAAATCCTGAGAAGGTCAAATGTCTCCACTTGCAGCCCAGACAACAAAGAGGTGGTAGCGCTGTACCACTTTACTTAGGCAAAATGCTATTTTAAAGGCAATCTATAAATCTGAATAGCAGGGAGATAGGATGGCATAAACTGCAGAGAGAGTTACAGAAGAGAGACACTCCTGCTCTCTTAGCAGACGAGGGACCATCTGGCTTACTAATATGAGTAAGGTTAGCTTTTCATGCTTGATCCAGTTGCCTGAGGCAACAAGTTTTACAAACATGACAGCTTGTCTTGGCCAAGTGTGATGTTTTTTGCCATTGAGCAGCACTTTCACACTGCCTATTCCATTGGAGATAAATAATGATTCAGGCAGCTTTTTAACTTTTTTTAACCTGCCTAATGGAATGTTTATTAAAAGGCAGCATTTAGAGGGCCTCCAACAGATGTGAGATCATTGCCCAATTCTGGCAAAAATAGCTGGACAGCCTGACTATCATCTGACTCGATTCTCTTTTGTTCCACCATGGGTAGAGGGGAAGAAAATTGTTTGATTTCCCCCATCAGCACAGTCAGTGTTGATAGGGGAATTCTTCCTGCAGTGCTATTATGTTCTGCTGGTGGGGGAACCTTCCCGGCCTGTAGAACACAATGATTACTAGCTGCCGGCAGTAATCACACTTTAAAAAAAAATCCAACAGGCTGGTTGTACCTAAGTCGATCAATGGATCAACTTTGGTACGACTAGCCTACCCATAGATGGACCAGTGGAACCAGCCGAGATCCGACCCATCTATGGCCGGCTTAAGAGTATCCTTTGTCAGTCATACATAGGATGACGTGTAGGTAGTTCTCACGCAGTGTTGGTCTTTTGAAAAAAAAAAAAGACCACCATGCTTTGGATGTATTAAAAGTTTTTTTTATGTGTTAAAAAAAGATAAAACAAGTTTATACATACTTTTGACCAACAAACAAAATTGACCAAAAACCTTTGTAGTAGCTTAATAAAGATCCATGTGGTGTGTTGAGATATTTATTTCTTTATATCCAATATGCTTCTCTAATAAAAGAATATTTTGCTTTTACTATGTGGTGATGCGACGATTCCTGATCGAGCTTCTTAGCTCGAATGTGCCTTCGTGTAAGCTTTAGAGAGGACTCAGTACGAGAATAGGACCACTGGATCTACTCATAATGTATAACAGCCTAACCATGCCAGTGTAGCAGAATTATTATGAATACTGTTACATTGTTACGGACTGACTGCATGGTTTTCCATGCAGCACCAGAATCAAGGATTTACTTTTTGAAGCAAAGTAGAAAAGCCCTTTACTGTCATTTTGTCACTATCATAAAATACAGTTATTAAAGTAATATATATCCTTAACAGTAGGCCCTTCGAGGCACACTTTTGTTATATGGAAAAGCTGTTTTTGTGTACCCTATGGGCCATAAAGTGATAAGGAATACAAACAAAGCACTTTAGCACACCACCTACATCCCATACTGTGGTCAACACCACGTTGCATTCAAATCTTTACAACATTGATGTGTATAGTTGGATATAGGTGGGTCCACTATGGAGACCTGTTTGCTTTTTTAGATGAGAATTTACCGTGTGGATGCAACAAGCACGTATCCTGTGTCTTGTCTTCAGATGGCAAACACAAAAACACCCCAATAAAATAATACATGATACAGATGATGGAGTTCCTTGCAGCAAAAGGAACAAAGCTAAGTTCACATAGGTGATTATCAGTGAATGTGGTTGGAACGACAGGTGTGCGCAAAGAACTGCAGCCGCTCAGCCCATGCAATGCACTGACATTCTGATGGCAGTGCAGCTATCCATGACTTTTCACACAGCCAAGAATTCCTTGTGGTGGTCATGGCTGGATACAAAAAGACTGCATCCAGCCATGATCATCTGTCCCAGGTAATCATTAGCTATGCAAACAGTCACAGATAACTGTGGCCATTGCCGGTCTACAATTGAATTCTATGGGATGAGTAGAGCAACTCTTCACATATGCATGTCATTCCAACTGCAAGAATGCTCAGATTCTGGCAACTAGAATTTGCAATCGCCTATGTGAATGTTGGCTCTATACAAATAGAGCCTATCTCATTGCAAAATGGATATTGCTGACATACAGCACCCTGTAGGATCTGGAGCCTGCTATTCCTGAATCCTCCCTCTGGTTGTCCGGCTGACCTTGTGTAATAACTTTGTTTTTTTAAATTTTGGATATTGTAGGGAAAGGTTAAACAGCTGTCAGTTTTTTTTTTTTCAGATTTCAATCTTTTGAGCTTTAGGCCTCATGCACGCAGGATGTTTTTTTAACTGTTTTACAGCAGCTGTTTTTAGTTGCAGAGGTTTTTTTCTACAGTCAATAAACTCTCCATCATGTTATCCTATGTGTTCATGCAGACATAGGCTGTTATCAACTGTTTTTAGCAGTGACATATTTGAGCTGTAAAAAAACCCCAAGACCAGTGGGTTCTGAGAGACGTTTTTCAACTGGAAAAACGTTCAAATGCTCAAAAATGCGGTTAAATGTCTATTCCCAGCATTTTTGGAAGTTTTGGATCAATTGAGAAAAAAAACAAAAAACCGCTGGCCCTTTAAAAGCGCAAAAAAACAGCAGGAGTACAAAGCATTTAGAGCTCTCCCCAACAGGAGAAAAGATCCTTATCCTCATAGTTTGAGTAAGCAAAAATTGTATTAGTTGTAGTCGTCCTAGAGCCAATTGGGATTAGGTGAAGCCTCGAAAATCTGCCAGACCCCCAGAGGGTAATACCAACAGATAAGAAAAAACAGGGGCCCAATCGTGGTAACATTAGATTCGATGTCAACATCACATGCATAACGAATGGGTATTTTGTGGTCTGGTTTAGTCCCCAAACATTTACAAGTAATATTGAGATCCTGGAATGATCAGACAACTCGTTACAATTTAAACCATGTTAAGGTCCACATAAGAAATGTGTAAGAGAAAAGATAAGAGGGTAGAGAAAGAAGGCGTTTACCAGAGCCTGTAGAGCGGGCATTCCTGAGGCCCCATTAATCTGCTGATATGTATCAAATCCAAGTATCCCACATTTTGTCAAACTTGGCTTGATTGTTTTGGAGGGTACATGTGATCTTGTTGTTGATCATAATCCAATTCAGCCGAAGCAGAGAGCCGTCCCTGCTGGGAGAACACAATGATTATTGCTAGTGGCTATAGCCGCTGGGAATAATCGCATGCCAAAAATCTGACATGCTGGTTGTACCCAAGTCGATTGATGGATCAACTTGGGTACAGTTACCCTACCCATAAATGGCTTGAATCTATAGAGATTCAAACCATCTTTGGCCAGCTTTAGAGAAGTTAAAACTGGGTGTTGCCTGGCAGGTTTTTGATAAAGTATAAGGGCCGGTTCACACTGAGGCGATCCGACTTCGGGGCGAATTTGCTAGGCGATTTGAAAAGGCGAAGCGGCGCGATTGCGAAGCGAAGCGGCGCGATTGCAAAGCGATTGCGAAGCGATATCAGGCGATTTCAGGCGATTTCAACAGGAGTACCTGGGACATGAGAGGTGTGTCTTCTGGCAAAATTATGTTTTTCTTCCTGGAAAGTCGCTTCTTCATAGACGGGGATCCGACTTGAAAGCGAACTTCCATTGACTTCTATGGGCTCAATTCGCCTAGAAGCCGCTTGAAAATAGTACAGGAACCTTTTTTGGAATCGCTTTGGACTTGAGTAGCGCATATTAAGACGGCTCCATTCATTCCAATGGGATTTCTGATGTCAGGCGATTTGAGGCGAATTGGGGCGACACAAGTCGGATCGCAAATCGCCTAGGATCGCCTCAGTGTGAACCGGCCCTAAAAGGAATTTGTGGAATTCTTGAAGGACACAATGAGGTTTTTGAAAAAAAGGGTGCCGTGTCTGAGTTTAAGTTTAGCTAAGGCATGGATTTAGGGTCTAGGAATACGTTTTTTAGCTAATAAAGAACCTGGTTTGTCTCTCCAAGTATTTGTGATTTGCCCATCTCAGAGATTTTTTAGCTCTGGTGGCTAGACACATTTAATTCAGTACGTGCCTGTTCTAATTTATATAGGAGGTAGGGTCGGGTGATTGTTTATACTGGCTAACTAGGGTATTGTATTCCTTGGTTTTATTCTCAAACAATTCGTGAATAAGGAACCCTCTGACAGAGGCTTTGTGTGCGGACCAGTTTATAGAAAAACTGTCCTATGCTGTATTTGTCTCAAAATACATTTTAATATGTAAAGCTACACCCACTAGCCACTTTATTAGGTACACCTGTTCAATTGCTTGGTAACACACATTGCTAATCAGCCAACCACATGGCAGCAACTCAATGCATTTAGGCATCTAGACGTGGTGAAGGCGGGCTGGTCTGAGTACTTAAAAAACTGCTGATCTGCTGTGATTTTCACGCACAACCATCTCTAGGGTTTATAGAGAATAGGCCGAAAAACAGAAAATATCCAGTGAGCGGCAGTTGTGTGGACGAAAATGTCTTGATGTCATAGGTCAGAGGAAAATGGCCAGACTGGTTTGAGATGATAGAATGACAACAATAACTCAACCACTCCCTACAACCAAGGTATGCAAAATACCATCTCTAAGTGCACAACACATCAAACCTTGAAGCAGATGGGCTACAGCATTAGAAGACCACACCGGGTGCCACTCCTGTCAGCTAAGAATAGGAAACTAAGGCTACAATTCGGACAAGCTCACCAAAATTGGACAACAGAAGATTGGAGAAACGTTGCCTGGTCTGATGAGTCTCGACTTCAGCTGCGACATTCAGATAGTAGGGTCAGAATTTGGCATAAACAACATAAAAAGCATGGATCCATCCTGCCTTGTATCAACAGTTCAAGCTGGTGGTGGTGGTGTAATGGTGTGGGGGATATTTTCTAGGCACACTTTGGGCCCCTTAGTACCAATTGAACATGACAATAGAGCACCTGGCTGGTGAGTGTATATCAAAGCAATAGGATTCTTTACAAGGATTCATTCATACCCCAATGTGGTCTTGTAGTCATGATTGTTAGGTTAGAAGGAGGTATTATTATACAGGATTTATATAGCGCCAACAGTTTGCGTAGCGCTTTACAACATGAGGACAGACAGTACAAGATATATAAATTGGATCATGGTCCAACCAAGGGGTCTATAGTATGTTAGCCACCCTTAATTTAGAAAGCAGTTCTGAAACTATGGAGACATGATCAATCCTGGAGTATTGATTAAGGGTCCTAGAGTAGTGAGAACAGTCCTTTGCAGTTGGGTTAGGTTCCCTCTAGGCGTCTATCAAATCATGTTGGCAACGTAGATCTGTCAGTTTGTGGCTGTGTTTTGGAGTCGGTTTGTAGGTGACAGTTTAGGACTTATCTAAAATATGATCTAAAGCAAGATTAGAATCGCCAGTTAGTATTAATCCCCCTTTGAATTCCGAGGAAAGCAGTCAAAATAGAAATTAGAATTTAGAGCATAGTAAATGAAGAAATTCATCAAACTCTCCCCCAGATGACCCTTTACACCCCTCCTTATCTCTAAAGACCTTTGCTTCAGTGGATAATTTCTGCTTGGACAGACAATTTTTTTTTCCGTAGCGTTAGCATAATAACAAGTAGGGAAATTTTTGTGAAGGTATTTTGGAATAAAAGATTAAGGAAAGTGTGTTTCCTATAAAGCTACAATGTCTGCACCTAGGGATTGGTAGAAAGTGAAGGCTTTCCTAAGTTTTAAGGGGGAGTTTAGATCCTTTTGCAAGACAAGATGATAGCACTTGTATTAGCTAAAGTAGACATTGTGAGGTGTGTGGAAAAATGATGAATGTACCCACCTACATGGGCCCTCCTTAGATGTGTGTGATGTAGTGGCATGTGAGACCCAGGAGCAGCCCCCAAAAAAGAGAAACAAGAAACGTCTGAAGGAAGAATAGAGAGAATAGTAACAAGATACCTAAATTGCAGAGCAACAGATGCCAGAACTCTAAGTTCAAGGAGTAAAGGAGAATCTCCAAGGGAACAACCCTGGGAAGGGTCGTTTGAAAGAAAGGGTATGTAAATCCCCTCTGGCACAGATATGCATAGATATGAGAAAAATGCTCTTCTTAAGTTAAAAGAAAATAACAAAATTATCAGCGAGTATGCAGACATTATTCCCAGTGCACCAATTCTAACAACATTAAAGGACCTACAAGCTCTTATGGAGGGGATTGAGTGATGGACAAAGGAGTGAAGCAAAACATTCTGCCCCACTGTCCCCCCCACTCTAATCAGTCTTCTGCATCTACCAGAGAAGAGAAGATAAAATAAGTAAGTATTAGTCCACCATGTCAAGACCTATCATTACAGTTCCAATGAGGGCGAAGAGGTAGATAACATCTCAATCTGTTAGTGACAGTAGAGAAAGTTGGCCTGTCGTCTCTAGTTTGGGATCATAGATTTCAGGATTCTTGCATGAAGCAATGAAGGAGGAAGGAGCAGAATCATATCAGGGAGTTTGGTGCAGAATTAGTAAATTGCAAATCGAGAGTTCAATCTGGCTAGCTTCTTCTCTGCTTCCTGCCTCACCACTACTATATAGCATAGCAATCCTTGAACAATTTTGGGATCCCACTGCCTACAGTGACTGGTCACAGAAGGCTTAGCTCTTGTTGCTCTACAATACCGATTGTGAGTACCCGTGTGGGATATCCCTCACTACACATGGTGGATCACAGGCAGAATGGGTCAGCGGGTCTTGCCAGCTCATGCTCCGCTAACAGCTCAGAGGTTGTCTGCAGCTTCTCCCTAAAAGGTCCTGATTCTGTTAGTGATAACTACTGTCCCCAGTACGAGCCACTGCCCTTTTTAGAGGCCTCCTTAATTCCTTCGGGCACACCCCTATACTGTTTATCCAGAGAGGAGTTCTCAACCATTATGTCTGAATATTTGGGTAGACTTTCAGCCCTTTTGGAGACCTCAGGGGCTTCAAGTGGTTCCCTCTACCCTCTCCTACTAAAATCTTTGATTTTCCTTTTACTACTTCTGAGATTCCTGTGAAGGAGGAGGGTACCTCTTTGAATTCTGAGGATTCAAAACAAGAAGGGGCCAAAATTCGCTGATATTTCCCCCAAGGCATAAAGATGCCTTGCCTTAAGGAAATCTGCATTGGCCTAGGCAAGGTTCATCAGCCTTAGTTCCTTAAAAATGCCTTGGTTAAACTGATCTCATTTACACACCGGAGTTCATTCCTTTGATAAGTAGAAACATTGTATCTCTTTGGTTCTTTTATCAGCGATGTACTCGGACTTGCCAGGCTGCCCGGATTTTTGTCCTGTGGGGCGACTTGCATTGACTTCTAATACAGAAGTAGTTTGCAAGTCGCGCTGTGCGTGGTCACGCTGAGTCGCCCCGCAAGTCATATTGCCCCTATGTGAACCGGCCTAGTGCATAAATTATTTGGCCTAATTTGCAGCACAATTGCCCGATGCCAATTAATTAAAAAATTACAAAAATCGGCCTGCTATATCGGCCGGCCGATATA
Organism: Glandirana rugosa; assembly: GCA_018402905.1. Classification (NCBI taxonomy): domain Eukaryota; kingdom Metazoa; phylum Chordata; class Amphibia; order Anura; family Ranidae; genus Glandirana; species Glandirana rugosa. The sequence goes on along the minus strand of BLSH010322878.1, from coordinate 509,885 downwards.
TCGGTCGACCTCTATCTAGGACCTTGTGAACAAAAGGTTAGAAGCACTCTTCAAGGCCTAGTTCTCTCTGGCTGTTACTGCTATGCACCCTGCCAAAACAATAATGTCAGTGTACCAGACTTTAGTTGTCTCGTCCAAAAATATGGTTTAGTGTTTTTACGGGGCCATCTGTCCTCCCTCATCTGGAGCTCTTGTCCATGGCCTTGAGCTACTGGGTTGAGGAATTAGAACAAAGGTATCAAACTCAATTTCATTGCAGGCCGCATAAGCATTATTAAATATTAAACACAGCGCCTTCCCTTAAAAACTAGTAAAAATCCCTATGAATATACAGGTGTGGGAATACGCATCACACGCAGGTCACCACACCTGGGGCTGCTGCTAGTAGGAGTAGAGACTCTAGAAACTGATGAACGGAAATAACAGCGCCTCTAAATATTCACCCCAAAATAATTCATAATTCATACAGTGAAGTAGTCAAAGATCTCAGAGATGAGGATGATCGTCGTCGGGGTCCACACCACTGGACGCACACTACGCATAAGGGTGTGGACATATAAGTATCCCTAAAAATGATCAAAAATTCCCTTCCGCGACACAAATTATAAATTATTACGAATACGCCGGACGTTACTTTAACTCAAACTATGGAAACAAGATTAAGGAGTTGGGTCATCGAGTTCCGGTACCTGTTCTCGAGGTCTACTCCCTCCTGTCTACCGGGGCATTTTTGTGATTTGGTATAAAAACCTGCTCTGTTGATTTCAGACCATGTGACTGTAATAACAAAACCGTCCCACG
>BLSH010322878.1:496748-508704 GCA_018402905.1 Glandirana rugosa | reverse complement strand
ACCCTGGAGGAATCCGTCTTGATTTACAGAATTTGGGGATTTGCCGCATCTCTCCCCCCCCCATACAAGCTGCTTTTGACCTCTGACTGCAAAGCAGAAGGTCAATAGCTTCTGGTGAGTGGGGACACAGAGGGGGGCTTCTGGCACTGCATGCTTCACTGGCATTAACCTTTTGAGCACGATAAGAAGTACTTTGTTCACATTATTTTGTGGAAGAACCTGTTGGTTACTCGCCAGCAAGAATCCCAGCACTTGGACACTTTATTTTATGCATTGATGATTTTGACACTATTTGAACTTTGAGTTTATGTATTTCTACACGGAAGCACTCTGGAGTAATATTTAGCACTTTACAAGCACGCTAGTCACTTTAATTTTGTAAAGTTTATCTATGTGTTTAGAACAATTTTTTATATGTTTGTTCATTTAAGAAAGTTATTAGCAGCTTCTTAGCTCTAACTTATGCGATCTAATCACAAATGTGTAGAGTCACTGTATGAATTATGAATTATTTTGGGGTGAATATTTAGAGGCGCTGTTATTTCCGTTCATCAATCGCATAAGCATTATGGTTGCCCTCAAAGAGCTGGTTTTATCTGTAAGACTAGATGTCCAGAGCACCCCACTCCCACTTACATCAGATGTCAAGAGCCCCCCCCTATCAGAAGTCAAAAGTCCCCCACCCTCTCTTACATCACAGTACACCCCCTTTACCCTGTGCTGCTGACTGGAAGAAGCTTTGGATGGAGCTGGGAAGCGGAAAATGCAAGGTCTGGAGGAGGACTAGGTGGGGGCTAGATTTTGCTGAATACTGAGACCAGGGGAAACAGAGACGAGGGGGTGCTGCAGCTGCACAGAATCTGTATCAGGAGTTCTTTCTTGCCAAATGCTGAGACAAGGTGGGGACAGAGATGAGAGGGTTGCCACAGCTGCAGGAGAGGTGTGAGGGCCACATGAAATGTGTTTGACACATGTGGATTAGAAGATACATTTAAAAAAATACCCAGGATGAGCCCCCCCTTTCAGTATGTATGAGAAAACTTTGGCTCAAGCAATGGTCTGAGGAACTCCCATGCAAAAAGAAGCACCGCAGTGTGAGGATGCCCTTTGAAGGAGGATGTCTGTTTGGTGACTCCTTGGACCGCTAGATTCAGGAAATCTTGGGGGGGGGGAGAGAATACCAGTAGAAGAATGCAAAAGCTTCTGCAGGCAAGCCTTTGGCTCCTGAAACGAAAAAGCCTTTGGCTTCTCTGAAACAGATCCCACATGCCGAGCTAGCACAAGAGGAAGAACCACAGCCACCTGGACCATACTGACAGGACAGGGATCACTGTTGTGTCCCCTGGGCTAACCTGTTCAGGAACTTGTCAATGAAGGGAACAGAAGAGAATGTGTACTAATTGTAGGCTTGCCAGGAGTGCTGATAAATCTTGAGATGAACTTGGTCACCTTGGTGTTCTGGAAAGACACAAACAGGTCAGCCTTGGGAATACCCCTTTCTAGCACCAGCATGTCAAATACTCGAGGCATCTAGGAACACCTGTTGTTGTCCAAGGCATGGCGAGAAAGTGTATACCCCAATGTGTACTCTAATCCTAGTTCATACACCACTATGATTTGGCTGACATCATGCTAAATGTTTCTCCCTGCTTCCCGACAAATGCTACGGTAAGGTATTAGCTTAACACAAAAAAAAAAATTTCTGTGATTTACAACCAAGTGTGTATTATATATCATTATTATTATACAGGATTTATATAGCGCCAACAGCTGGGATGCTGCCCAACGCTTAGCCTCGAACCTTCCATACTCACCTCCCCATATCTTGTTGGAGATCACCTCACTGCTCCAAGAACTCTAAACTTACTCACCTTTCGCGTATGGAATTTGACTCTCATTGCCTGCTCCCAACCCTGCCTTCTCCCCATATCCCCCACCCTGGGCCTTACCGCTGAGAGACTACCAGTGGAACTTTAAACTGCTCCATGGATGCGGAAACCCCTATGCCATGCATAGTGCTCGGAGTTTCCCTCCCATCCCCCCAAATGCTTGGTTTTGATTGCATAGTCAACTCAGGAGCTCACCCCACCTTTCCTATCCTATTCCTATACTTTTCCTATCCCCCACCCCCCATTCCACCTACCTCTCCCATTTCCCCTACCTCTCCCCTACCCCCTCTTTGTCCTGCCCCCGTTTGCTCCCATCCAAGCCACTGCCTGCGATCCCTGCAGATGATTTGCATTACAGTGTTGTACCTCCTAGATAATTCACCCTCGGGCTCTCTGAGGGGCCCATTTCAATCCAGCAATCGCGGATGGAGGCTGGCTTCGGGAGACTTCCTGACAGACTCCATGACTGGCCAGCTTGGGGTTTGCCTATTTGCATAACCCTCTATAGCTCCTGCCGAACCCCGAGGGTTGTTGTACCTGTTTGTTTATTGCTGGCATATGGTAATTTTTAGCAGACTGTTAATTTTGATGTTCTCTCGTTGTAGCACATTGTCAGGCTGAACGTTAAGGCTGAAGGGCTTGCCCTTTCGGTAGGGGAGACTTTCTCAATACCTCAGTTGACCCTACTGATGGTATATGTTTGCCTCCCCCCCCCCCAACCATCCCCTCCGCTTCCCTTTTTCCCCCCCCCTGAACATCCCTCTGTTTATATATCTTAAGCTGCTAAGGCCTAGAACAGCCATGTGTCAGGCATCAGAGCCCCCCTGCCTTGCACGCCTTAATTAAGATGTGGTCCACGTATAGCGTGGTGTACATAGTACGTACCTTATTTTTTCAGTTTTTTAATTTTTTTTGGTCCTCCTCCCTTTCTGGCTCTCACTCTTTTTTCTCTCCCCCCTGTTCTTGTTTTATTTCGTTCCCTCAGGCTGGAGTTCCTCAAAGGTCACAGACCCAGGGCCCTGTTATTTTGGCTACTACTGCTGGTTCCAATTAAGTAAGCTAACTTAATCACTATGACTCAATCTCCATTAAAGTTCTACTTGCATAATATCCATGGGTTTAATTCACCAGTCAATCGGTCGAGGGTATTTCACCATCTAAAATCAAGGCATGTCGATGTAGTATGCTTGCAAGAGACCAGGTTTACTTCCTTTTCTGCACCGAAATACCTCTCCTCTCACTTACCTACCTTTTATTTAGCCTCTGCCCCTGCAGAGAGGGGCTCTAATCGACTTTCGATGCAACCACCTATTCTCATGCAGCAAAGAAATCACAGATCTGACCGGTAGATGTTTATTGCTCCAGTGCACGTTAAATGGCCAGGACGTAACTTTGGTTGCCTACTACACCCACAACCGCTTTCAACACAAGTTCTTTTCCCACCTCCTCAAAGTAGTCTCCCAGCACCGATCTGGAACTCTTGTCCTGATGGGTGACACAAATGTGGCCCTGGACTCCTCGGTGGATAGGAGATACGCACTGGGAACCTCCCAATCCCAAGACCTGTTCATGGAAAAGCAGATGAGATCCCTCGTACAGTCCCACAGCTTAGGGGATGCTTGGAGGGAGCTCCATCCACCCACACGATAGTTTCTGTAGGATCGACCATGTCTTCATTCCCCTAAGCTTCATCTCCAACATACACAAAATCTCGATCCCCTCCTCCCCATGGTCGGATCATGACCCCATAGTTTTTCTGTTCACCCTCTCGGCCTGACTTGCCCTACTTTTCAGTGGCGGCTAAATTACTCTCTCCTTATGTCCCAGGATGCTTTCCTCAAAATCCATTTGCACCTCCAATCCTTTTTCAGGGAAAACGTGGGCTCCATGTTGTCATCGGTCTCCCTATGGGATGCTCACAAGGCTACCACGCGGGGCCATTTTATACAGCTTGCCTCCTCCGGAAAACGTGACAGGGAAAAGCATATCCGGGAACTCACTGATCTCCTGGCCTCCGCTGACGCGACCTGGAAATCCCACCCCACGTTCGCAAACAAGAAGGCTCGTAATACCACCGCAGCCAAACTGGACTTACTGGCCTCCGGCAGGGCTGAAAAGAACCTGCGGTGGACCAAGCACAAATTCTACTCTTGTGCGAACAAGCCTGGCATGTTGCTAGCCAGGAAACTTAATGCAGCAGCTCATGCCCACAAACCCATCTGCCTTCGCTCTGCCAACGGGGACCTCACTTCCGATCCGACCAAATCTCTGCTGCCTCTTTATAGCAGACCCTCCCCTTTTCCTTTCAACCTAGCGGACGATTTCTTCCCTTATCTCCGCCTTCCGCCTTTCTCTTCCGCAGCCCGCACAGCCCTTAATGCTGACATCACCAAGTTTGAGGTGGCTCAGGCCATCAAGGGCATCCGACTCTCAAAGGCTCCAGGTCCAGATAGGTCCAGAACATAGGGTTGTATTATGACAACTTCCCTTCTCTCCCCCTCAGACTCTTTACGGGCACACATCTCTATGATTCCCAAGACTAACAAAGAGGCCCAATCTCTCTGTTGAATGAGTACGTGAAACTCTTGGGGAAGATCTTGCGTTCCCGATCAATAAATATCTGCGCTCCCTGATCCATAGAGACCAGGTCGGCTTTGTGCCCGGCCGTGAAACAGGGGACAATGTCTGGAAAGTTGTCCACCTGATCACCCTACTGTACCAATGTAAAATCCCTGGATTCCTCCTTTCGCTCAATATATATAGAGTACACCCCTCACATTTCTGTGAATATTTTATTATATCTTTTCATGTGAGGACACTGAAGAAATTAGAATTTGCTACAAGGTAAAGTAGTGAGTGTATAGCTTGTATAACAGTGTAAATTTACTGTCCCCTCAAAATAACTCAATACACAGCCATTAATGTCTAAACCGCTGGCAACAAAATTGGGCTCAATTAGCCTTTTTCTCCCCCCGGTGTCATGGGACTCGTTAGTGTTACCAGGACTCAGGTGTGAATGGGGAGCAGGTGTGTTAAATTTGGTGTCATCGCTCTCACTCTTTCATACTGGTCACTGGAAGTTCAACATGGCACCTCATGGCAAAGAACTCTCTGAGGATCTGTAAAAAAAGAATTGATGCTCTACATAAAGATGGCCTAGGCTATAAGAAGATTGCCAAGACCCTGAAACTGAGCTGCAGCACAGTGGCCAAGACCATACAGTGGTTTAACAGGACAGGTTCCACTCAGAACAGGCCTCGCCATGGTCAACCAAAGAAGTTGAGTGCACGTGTTCAGTGTCATATCCAGAGGTTGTCTTTGGGAAATAGAGGTATGAGTGCTGTCAGCATTGCTACAGAGATTGAAGGGGTGGGGGGTCAGTGCTCAGACCATGCGCCGCACACTGCATCAGATTGGTCTGCATTGCTGTCATCCCAGAAGAAAGCCTCTTCTAAAGATGATGCACAAGAAAACCCGCAAAGAGTTTGCTAAAGACAAGTGGACTAAAGACATGGATTACTGGAACCATGTCCTGTGGTTTGATGAGACCAACATAAACTTATTTGGTTCAGATGGTGTCAAGCGTAGGTGGTGGCAACCAGGTGAAGAGTACAAAGACAAGTGTGTCTTGCCTACAGTCAAGCATGGTGGTGGGAGTGTCATGGTCTAGGGCTGCATGAGTGTTGCCAGCACTGGGGAGATCCCCTCCCTACAGAGACTGAGCTGCAGGGCAGTATTCCAACACGATAACGACCCCAAACACGACCCCAAACCCACCTCCAAGACAACCACTGCCTTGTTAAAGAAGCTGGGGTAAAGGTGATGTACTGGCCAAGCATGTCTCCAGACCTAAACCCTATTGAGCATCTGTGGGGCATCCTCAAACGGAAGGTGGAGGAGTGCAAGGTCTCTAACATCCACCAGCTCCGTGATGTCATCATGGAGGAGTGGAAGAGGACTCCAGTGGCAACCTGTGAAACTCTGGTGAACTCCATGCCCATGAGGGTTAAGGCAGTGCTGGAAAATAATGGCGGCCACACAAAATATTGACACTGGGCCCAATTTGGACATTTTCACTTAGAGGTGTACTCACTTTTGTTGCCAATGGTTTAGACATTAATGGCTGTTTGTTGAGTTATTTTGAGGGGACAGCAAATTTACACTGTTATACAAGCTGTACACTCACTGCTTTACATTGTAGCAAAGTGTCATTTCTTCAGTGTTGTCACAAGAAAAGATAGAATAAAATATTTACAAAAATGTGAAGGGTGTACTAACTTTTGTGAAATACTGTATATATATATATATATATATATATATAAATAAAGCTTTTGACACCCTCTCGTGGGACTATCTGTGATACGTGGTACAGTGTTGGGGTTTCAGGTACTCAATCCTTTCGTGGTTGATGGCCCTTTTTTCAACCCCTTCAGGCACCATTCGCAATGCTGGCTGCCTCTCACCCTCTTTCCCTATCTTCAAAGGAAGGAGGAAATCTTGCCCCTTGTCCCTGGTCCTCTTTATTCTTGCCCTCAAGCCCCTGGCCATTGCTCTTAGGCAGATCTTAACATTAATGGCATCCCTTACACGGACGATGCCCTTCTGACTCTCACCAACCCGATTACTGCTTTACCCAACCTTCAGGCCCTTTTGGCCCGCTTTGCCGATGTCTCTTAACCCGCGCAAAACAACTGCCCTGAACATCACTCTCCCGGAATCCCTGACCTCGCATCTCCAATCCATCTTCCCATATCACTGGGCCAGCTCCTCCTTGAACTATCTGGGAATTAAGCTGACTTCCTCTTACTCTTCCCTCTTCTCCATCAACTTCTACCCTCTTTTGTGCACCATCACTGCTCTTATGACATCATGGCGATTTCCCACCTTGTCCTGGATTGGCCGTATTTACGCAGTCAAGATGACGTTCCTCCTAAAGATTATCTATTTCTTCCGGACCCTGCCTGTCTGGGACCCTGCATTCTATTTGCAACTTCTCCAGAACAGACTTCTCTCATTTGGCCATATAAGTGCCCCAGTGTCTCCCACTCTAGTCTATATGCTCATAGGCTGCGAGGCGGGCTGGGTGTTCCAAATATTGCAAAATATTATCAAGCAGCACAAATCTCCCAACTCACCATGCTTCACGCTATATCTGACGTCTCCCTCTGGGTCCTTTTGGAGGTACCTAACTGTGCACCGGTCCCCATCTCTGCCCTACTGTGGCTACCTCCTAAATTGCGCCCACCTTCTGTCAGCCCCCTCTTGGCACATAGCCTAAAACTTTGAGACTCAGTAAGTTACTCCAGCAAGCTCATGTCTCTGTTGCTTCCATTACTCCCTCTTTTAAATAATCCCATGTTCCCATCTGGCCTAGAACAACCACATGCATTTTTGTGGTGGCCCACCCATGGGTTCTCGCAGGTTCGCCATTTTCTCGAATCTCGCACCTTCCCTACATGGTCCTCGGTCCAAGAAGCCTACAAAGCTCCTTCGGTCAAATTCTTCTGTTATATCCATATATGCAACACTGAATAACCTCCCTCTGATGCTATGACACCTTCCTGTATTAAAATAATGCCTTTGAACACACTTGCCTGCACTCTCCAGGTGCCACTGGCACCATTTCTATGATATACTCCTTTCTCAACTCTAACAGTGCCTCTACCTCTCTTTCCTATATGCTTAAATGAAGCCAGACCTGTCCCCCATTGACCTTGCAGATTTGAACAAAGCCTGGTCCAGCATAGCAAAGTGCTCCTTTAACACGGTCACGTTGGAGGCACACAGTTATGTTGGAGGCAGCCTATAAGGTCCTCCCGCATTGCCATCATTACTTGAGCTTGCCATCTGCATGGACACGCAGTTAGACACATCCATGTACATATGAGGGGTAGTCAATACAAATTGTTCCATGGCTATATTCCGCTGGCCATACATTCTCATCAGAGTTCATTGAGTGATATTAACTCACCTGCCTTGTCCTTTGGGTCTCTTATACAGGGCCGTCTTTAATATTGATTGGACCCTGGGCAAATATTTTCTTGGGCCCCCCCATGCAATTTCACTCTCCACCTGCTCTGAGGCATACAATAAATAGCAACTAGACTCAAAATCAGTTTACTGAATCAGATCAGCAGTGATTTTGATTGGTTGCCAGAGGTTACAGCATATCATTACCACTTACTGACTGGCTGCTAGAGGTTACAGCACACATTACAGCTCAGCTGCTAGAGGTTACAGCACATGCTTTCTACTTGTTTGGTTGCTAGAGATTACTGTACATCAATACTGCTCACTGATTGGTTGCTAGAGGTTACAGCACATCATTTCCTCACTGCCTGCACACCATGGACTTGGGAGCGCAAAGTCGATTTCCTGACACCACAGAAATGTGCTGCCCTTTAGCAGATACACAGCAGTGACATCAATTATTAATGACACCCTCACGCATCTGCTGACATGTGGAATTTCAAGCATGCCTTTGTCTCCCCAGTGGGCAGCATCCAGTATAGGTGATGGTGAACATGACCTCAGGAGGGGCATGATATACATATGAATGCCACCTTTGTTTACATATAAGCACAGCTGGCCGCCACTATTTACATATGAATGCTGCCGCTATTTACATATCAATGCCGGTTATTTACATGTAAACATAGGGTCTGCAGGTGAGTCATCTGTACACAACAACAGGGCAGAGTTGGGCAGCTTTAGTAGCAGCTCTAAGATATCGGGACACAGCACAGGTCTAAAACTTCAAGGGACAAGGGAATTGAAACCAGGATAGTTGGCAAGTATGAGGCAGCTGCTTTGGGCCCCACAACAATGACAGGGCCCAGGGCAGCTGCCCCTTTTGCCCTGACTTAAAGACGGCCCTGCTCTTATGCCCAAGCATTTCATTCTATTCAATCACAAGTAAAGGCCTTTGTGCTCTATACAACATACTTTATTTCACTGAAACTCTGAAGGAACAAACTCCTTTTTGCTGGGAACAGGCAGTCTCAGTTCCCATGGGCTCACCAGGCTTGATTTCCACCAGGCTGTTGCCAACCATCTTACAGTTTATATATGAATTAATGCTCCAATTCGTGGCCCCGAAGAAGCGGATCAGCCTGCGAAACGCGCAGGCCTTCAAATCGGATCCTGCCACCAGGATTACCACACCCTGGTCAGTAGTAATTCTAACTTTAATTGTGAATGTTTCTCTTAAATTGCACCATTGTTTGTACTTTTCTGTTTTTAGATATGTCACGTGTCCTAAAATAAAAATGTATTTTTTAAATTCTGTTGTTCCAATATTTATTAAACCTTACAAGGTACATGCAAAGTCCCACCCACCCCTTGCCGCTTTAGTGATTATTACTTTATTTGTAATATCTTCTGAAATGCACAGCAGTTTCAAGCTGGCTCTTCCTCAGGTACATTGCTAATTACACTGCACAGGCAGCCTCATTAAATACTACCGGCAAGTGGTAAAACAAATACTTCAGCCCTGGTTCACACTGGTGCATTTTGGCATGTAATTTAACATGTCAAATCGCATGCCAAATCGATGGTAATTGCCGGAAATGGCACCGCCACTGATTTCCAAAAGTAGTTTCTGAACTACTTTTGGTGATTTCAGGTGCGATTTCCATTGACATCTGTGCAGCAACCCACATAGATGTCTCTGAAATCGCACCTGAAATCGCGACTGACAAGCTGGAATGAAATGGTGCAAGTTCAGCCGAACTCACACCTTTTCATTCCTGCACCAATGTGAACCTGGGCTTAAAGTTGTATTAAATCCAAAACAAATAGTCATCAAGGCCAGCACTATTGGTTTTGAGTTTTAGCACCTATTAGCACTTTAACAGAAAAACATGAACATTTATACCAGGGTTTGCTTTAAAGGGTTGGTTCACCTTTACCAAAACGTTTCCTACGCAGATGAGGGGCATCTGTAGATAAAAAGAAGCAGTGCAGCCTTGACTAAAGTTGGATAATAGCCTGGCTATAGGTGTAGGCTATTTACATACCTCATGAAGCATGATCTGAAAACTCCCAGGGCATTGTTAGAACGTTGCTGAGTATAAACAGGGTATTACTTTTCACCCTCCCCATCATGGGCGTGAGCCCTTAAACTCTGAGTTCAGAGCTACTGCATTAAGTGAGAGAACATGCTTGTGAGGAGGACGGTGAAGATAAACCGTAATAGCTGAGCCTCACGTAGTAACGTCCTGGGAGGTTTCAGGTCAGTCTTCGGGAGGTACGTAAATGGCCTACACCTATAGCAAGGACATTATTCAACTTTAGTCAAAACGACACAGTTTGTTTTTATCTACAGACGCTCCTCATCTGCATAGGCACTTTTTTGGTAACTAAACCTTTAAGATACAGATGCGAAAAAATAGAAAAAAAATTGTTTTAACTAGCTTTTTTCTTAGATTTCTTCAAAAGATAACATATTATACATAGGTTTTATTCACATTTACACTATATTACCAAAAGTATTGGGAAGCCTGCCTTCTCTCACACCCCCGCACATGAATTTAACGGTATCCCAGTCTTCCCAGGCATCCGTAGGGTTCAATATTGAGTTGGCCCACCCTTTGCAGCTATAACAGCTTCAATTCTTCTAGGAAGGCTGTCCACAAGGTTTAGGAGTGTCTATGGGAATGTTTGACCATTCTTCCAGAAGTGCATTTGTGAGGTCAGACACTGATGTGGATGAGAAGGCCTGGCTCGCAGTCTCCTCTATAATTCATCCCAAAGGTGTTCTATCGGGTTGAGGTCAGGACTCTGTGCAGGCCAGTCAAGCTCCTCCACCCCAAACTCACTCATCCATGTCTTTATGGACCTTGAGGGGGGATTATGGTGTGGGTTGTTTTTTAGGGTTGGCCTCTTAGCTCGAGTGAAGGGAACTCTTAACCACTTCCACACCACCTACCGTATATTCACGGCCACAGTGTGGACGCTTAGCGCGAATCGCCGTAAAAAAGCGCTGATCTGTGGGTGGCCACTAGGGGGTGCGCGTGCGGCCGCCATATTACTGAGGTGTGTGCCCGCGGCTCGGGCGGGCCCGATGTCCGCCGGCGAGTCGCGATGAGCGGCCACAGCCAAAGAACGGGGAACCGCCGATGTAAACACGGCGGTTCCCTGCTCTGTTAGTGGGGGCATAGGCGATCTACTGATCCCTGTCACTGGGATCAGTTAGATCTCTTATGCCCATGGTAGCCCAGTCCCCCCACAGTTAGAACACGCCCAGGGAACACACTTAAGCCCTAGATCTCCCTCTGCAGGTTAACCCCTTCACTGCCAATGACATTTATACAGTAATCAGTGGACATTTAAATTTCTGATTGCTGTATAAATGTCATTGGTCCCAAAAAAGTGTCAAAATGGTCCAACATGTCCGCCGCAATATCGCAATACCAATAAAAATCGCAGATTGCCGCCATTACTAGTAAAAAAAAATAAATAAATAAAAACCCCAGAAATGAATTCTCATCATCCGTAAATGCGGCCACTTTTGCGCAAACCAATCAATAAACGCCGATTTTTTTAACCAAAAATATGAGGAAGAATATAAATCGGCCAAAACCGATGAAAAAAAAGTTTTTTTATTTAATTTATTTTGGATTTGTATTTTAGCAAAACGTAAGAATTTTTTTTTTTTCTCCTATCGTTCACTGACAGACGCAGCTCATCATGACGTGTGGGGTTTATGCTTGTCCCACTAGGAGTTAACTAGGCAGGGAAAAGAAACAGCTGGCCCACCCTGTTCGTATTTGGGGTGTGCAGTACTACTCGACGCAGACAGTCACTTGCTATCCTCTTTTTTTTTTTTAAGAATGCAAAACGATTTTATGTTTAGGTTTTATTTAATTTATTTTTTTGAAAAAAAAGTAGCCAAAACCGGCTAAATATAAGAAGGAGTATAAAAACCAATTTTTTTAGCCGCAAATAACTAACCAAACGCGTTTTCACCGGCGTAAATGCCTACTACTCTTAAGTAAAGACCCCAAAAATAAATAAATAAAAAAAAATGATCATTACCGCCGTTAGACGCTAAAAATAACCATAAC
>BLSH010322878.1:486035-496738 GCA_018402905.1 Glandirana rugosa | reverse complement strand
ACATAATTAGTTTTAAGTGCAAATTTCAGTATTTCGGCTACAAACAAGTACAATATGCAATTAGGAATATGATTTATGTAGATAGTAAGGCGAAAAAAAAATATTTCTTATTTTATTTTATATATATATAATGGGTAAGTAGCTCAGGGACAGGACTCAGGAGGGCAAGAAATTAGAATGGGCAGCAGACACATATGAAATTGACTCTCACAGTGACACGGACAGCAGTGTGCAGCAGCACAGATGATGACACCCTGCCAACATGACACGTCCCCTCCTGAGTCATAGTGACAGTCTCTCTCCAAGCCAGGTGGTCGCTCCAGTCCACTCCAGTCCATACAGCACTGACAGTCCTGGCTTGCCTTGCTTCCATACCCCAGACACGCACAGGAGACTCTGCCCGCTCTGCTTGGCTCCCTTGCACCATGACATCACATGACATGCTCAGGCACTGCCTCGGCCAGAGCCACCCAAACACACTGTAGCAGGCAGACGGATGGTCTCGGCCAGCTCCAGACTGAGCCTAGCATCACAGCCATATTTTTTACTGGCAACCTTTTCCATTTACTGGCAGGAGAAAATTGCCTGTTTTTTACTGGCTGCCAGTAAAAATACTGGCGGTTGGCAACACTGCAGCTAAGACAACCTGCCTGTCCCTAATCTGTTATTTGGATGGTAAAGGATCAGTGGTAGGCATCCTGTTCTCTTCTCCCTTCCAGTCCTAGCCTGTGATTGAATGTTAAAGCACCTCCCAGATCAAATTTTATATTTGTTGTTTTGCTGTCAAGACAAATCTTGATACAGTCAAATCAGTATAGTCCTGTCTGGCAGGGCAGGAGACCTGATTTATATCTGCTGCAGTTAAGTTATATTTACAGGTCTTATCCCTCCACCAGCCATTTACTGGGCATTAAAAGGAGAAGCAACAGACTTCTCTCTGTCACTCTGCTTTCTCCTTCTATCAGCTTGCTCACCTTAGCACATGAGCACTGGAGCACAGCTGACTGGCTCTTTGTGCTGGTTCTTCCTTTCCCAATCTGTGCTCTGCTGTAAAGGGAACACGGGCTGATTCCAAATCAAATTTTGTGCTAGCTGCCTTTAAAAATTTAATTTAAAGGATTATTAATGAATACAGAGCTGCATTATTGTGTGTCCTTTATATCTGTCTGAGGATAATCCTTCTGCTTCTCTTCCTCTCCCTCCTGTTGGCATTCAGCTGCTGCAGGGAGGAAAATACAACCATCGGTTCCGCTAAATGCCCATCCTCTCCGGGTTTCTCTTCCTGTTGTCCGTGTTTTTTTTTTTTTAATCAGAAAATAAAGTTTATTAAAGAAATAATAAACATTCAGTTGAAAAATGCAATAACATGTACATCCTTCTATTAACATATATGGTATACAGGATTAATATGTACTCCAACGATAAGGTAAGCCTAGAGACATACTAGTACAGAAAAAAAAAAAGCCAAGGAAAAGAAACCTCAAAAGGCCATATAACAAGACCTAATAGTGGTGACCCTAACGTGCATAACCATATGTCAGTCAGATGTTTTCAACTAAGGCATACCTTTCCCGAACCCAAACTGATCCCCTACAGAAGCCTGTCCATAACCAATTGATGGGGTGTCAGACCCGGAGTGTTCAACCAGGGCTGCCACATTTTAAAGATTTTGTTAGGCACCTTCCTATGTACATATGTGAGGTTTTTTTTTGTATGAGTGCGCCATTCACCTGATCAATCCACTCCTGGAGGATATTTGAGGTAAAATCCAGTAACTGGCTATTAATTTACGACCCAGATAGAGAAGACGTATCACTGCTAAATGTTCTGGTGGTGTGAGAAGTTCTTCATGTAAGGCTCCTAGCAGACCTACTATAGGATCATGTGGTAAGTGAAAATGAAACACCTGCGAGATTGTGGTAATAATATCAGACCAGTACCGGAATTATTTAGGGCATCTCCAGAGCATATGCATCAAATCCTCATTTTCTCTCTTACATTTTGGACATAGTGGTGAGCTCCTGTTTTCCCGTCTATGAAGTTGAGCTGGAGTGTAGAAGCATCATGTGTGGTTTGAAATAAAATAGAGTACCCTCTAGAGATCATGCCCTTCTTTTCTCCTATCCTTCACTGACCGACGCAGCTCATCATGACGTGTGGGGTTTATGCTTGTCCCACTAGGAGTTAACTAGGCAGGGAAAAGAAACAGCTGGCCCCTCCCATGGGGGCCGTCCTCTCTTCCTACATCAAACTCCCTCATAGCATAGCTCTTCAGTTCTTATGCCTAGTTTGCAAGGAGTTGACCTGGCTTCCCTTTAGAGCAGTGGTTCTCAATTCCTGTCCTCGGGGTCCACCAACAGGTCAGGTTTTAAGTATTACCTTGGGGAGATGCAGACTAGAATACTGCAATCACTGAGCAGCAAATGATATCACCTGTTTCAGTTATCCTGCAAACCTGGCCTGTTAGTGGGTCCCGAGGACAGGAGTTGAGAACCATTGCTTTAGGGGAATTTGTGGTCCTGTTTGTGACCATTTTTTATTTTAAGTTTTCTTTTATTTGACTTCTATCAAGACGAATCTTTTCGTGGTTCCCAAAAAATTTGGGGGGGGGGGGGTTCGGCCCGTACTGGACCTGAAGGCCCTTAACCGGTATGTCAGGGCGCGGAAATTCCGGATGGAATCTATCCGCTCGGTCGTGGCCGCCCTTCATCAGGGGGAATTTCTGGCGTCCCTGGACATCAGGGATGCATACCTCCATGTACCCATTCGTCCACGACATCAGAACTTCCTGCGCTTTGCGATGGGAGACCTCCATTTTCAATTTGTGGCACTCCCCTGCGGCCTGGCCTCGGCACCTCGAGTTTTCACAAAACTGCTAGCACCGGTGTTGGCGTTGCTGTGACAGAGAGGCATTGCGGTAGTAGCCTACCTAGACGATCTGCTCCTGCGTGCGGAGTCCGCCTCGGCTCTGGAGGAAAATGTGGGTATCACAATGGCTTCACTGCAGGACTTCGGCTGGTTGCTGAACCTGCAGAAGTCGTCGGTCTCTCCATCCCATCGCCTGGAGTATCTGGGTCTAATTCTGGACACAGAGCAGGCGAAGGTATTCCTCCCTCCGGCCAAGTTGCTGTCTCTGCAGTCGGCAGTGCGCACCCTCTTGTCGCACCGTCGGTCCTCATTACGGTTCTGTATGCGGGTGCTGGGGCTCATGGTCTCGTCGTTCGAGGCGATAACATTTGCCCAGAGTCACACTCGTCTCCTTCAGCGAGCAATTCTGGCTCGGTGGGACAGGTCCCCTTGGTTATTGGACCTTCTGATCCGTCTGAGCTCCCAGACCAGGGCGTCTCTGACCTGGTGGCTTCGGGACTCGGCCCTGATTGTAGTGAAGTCGTTCCTGCCCCTCCAGTGGGTGATCATCACCACGGATGCCAGTCTTTCGGGCTGGGGAGGGATCCTGGGGCTGCTGTCTGCCCAGGGCCGTTGGTCGTGAAGGAAGCTCGCCTCCCCATCAACGTTCTGGAGCTGAGAGCAATCAGATTGTGCCTTTTTCACTGGACAGTGAGATTGCAGGGTCGTCCGATTTGAATTCAATCGGACAATGCCACAGCAGTGGCGTATGTGAACCATCAGGGCGGCACAAGGAGTCCAGCAGCTGCAGCGGAGGCAGCTCTGATACTACGTTGGGCGGAACGTCACGTTCCGGCGATCTCAGCCATTTACATTCCAGGTGTGGAGAACTGGCAGGCGGACTTTCTCAGTCGCCAGACGCTGGACCAGGGAGAGTGGTCTCTCCACCCGGAGGTGTTCAATCAAATTTGCCGCAGATGGGGGACGCCGGACGTGGATCTCATGGCGTCTCGGTTCAATCACAAGGTGGAGACCTTTGTGTCCAGAACGAAGGATCCATTGGCAGTGGCCATGGACGCTCTGGTGGCCCCCTGGGGCCATTATCGTCTTCTGTACGCCTTCCCTCCGATAAGACTGCTCCCGCGATTGATACGCAGGATAGTGGCGGAGCGGATAACAATAATCCTGGTGGCTCCAGATTGGCCTCGGCGCACTTGGTATGCCGACGTGGTGCGAATGGTGGCAGATGCCCCTTGGCGGCTCCCGCTGCGAGGCGATCTTCTGTCTCAGGGACCCATCTTGGACCCTGCTTTACCCTCGCTGGCTTTGACGGCTTGGCTATTGAGTCCCAGGTGCTGAGAGACAGGGGAGTCGCCGACTCCGTGATCCCTACTTTGTTAAAAGCTCGCAAGTGTACTTCTCGCAAGATTTATCACCGCACCTGGAAGGCTTATATTACTTGGTGCGAGGCGGAGGGCCATAACCCTCGCTCTTATGTCGTGTCCAGGGTCCTGACTTTTTTACAACAGGGCCTGAACAAAAAACTGGCTTTGAGTACTCTCAAGGGCCAGATATCGGCTCTGGCGATTCTCTTTCAGAGACCTTTAGCTTCGCACTCGTTGATTCGTACCTTTGTGCAAGGTGTGCGACACGTGGCGCCTTGGGTGAAGGTTCCGATGGCTCCGTGGGATCTAAATTGGTGCTTTCTGTTCTTCAGAAACCGCCTTATGAGAATATCAGGGAGATTTCTTTGTCATGGCTGTCGCAGAAGGTGGCCTTTTTAGTTGCCATCACTTCCGCCAGACGGGTGCATGAATTAGCAGCACTATCGTGCAAGTCTCCCTACTTAGTCATACATAGGATAAGGCGGTCTTGCGACCTTCTCCTTCCTTCTTTCCGAAGGTGGTTTCATCCTTTCACATTAATGAAGATATTGTTCTTCCTTCATTGTGCCCTCGTCCATCGCACCCAAAGGAGTTTGAGCTGCATGCTTTGGACGTAGTGAGGGCCTTACGAGTGTACTTGGCTGCTACAGCTTCTTTTCAAAAGCTGATGCTTTGTTTGTGTTGCCAGAAGGCCCGCGCAAAGGGTTGGCGGCCTCGTCGGCTACGATTTCTCGTTGGATCAGTCAGACCGTGACCCATGCGTATTCTGTTTGGGGCAAGGTTCCCCCTTTTCTGGTCACGGCTCATTCTACCCGGGCTGTTAGCACTTCCTGGGCTTTTAGACACCAGGCCTCTGTGTCACAGGTGTGCAAGGTGGCCACTTGGGCCTTGGTTCACACTTTCACTAAGTTCTATAAAGTTGATGTGTTTGCATCTTCGGATGCTGCTTTTGGCCGCAAAGTTTTGCAGGCGGCAGTGCAGGCGCATCTGGCGCCTCTTTAGAGGTTCAGTTGGGTACTGTTGTTAGCGTTTACCCACCCCTCTTTTGACACAGCTTGGGGATGTCCCCACATGTCATGATGAGCTGCGTCTGTCAGTGAACGATAGGAGAAAAAGGGATTTTATTAAAACTTACCGTAAAATCCTTTTCTCTGAGTTCACTGACAGACGCAGCACCCACCCCTCTGTGCTCGGTTCTTGTACGGCTTGTGTACGAACATAAGAGCTATGCTATGAGGGGGTTTATGTAGGAAGAGAGGATGGCCCCTATGGGAGGGGCCAGCTGTTTCTTTTCCCTGCCTAGTTAACTCCTAGTGGGACAAGCATAAACCCACACGTTATGATGAGCTGCGTCTGTCAGTGAACTCGGAGAAAAGGATTTTACAGTAGGTTTTAATAAAATCCCTTTTTTTTTTGCAAAATTGTTGCTCTTCCTTTGTTTATAGCGGTGATCAGAAGTGACGCAGAGGTGATCAAATACCACCAAAAGAAAGCTCTATTTGTGGGAAAAAAGGACGCAAATTTAGTTTGGGTACAACGTCGCACAACCCCGCAATTGTCAGTTAAAGCGACGCAGTGCCGAATCGCAAAAAGTGCTCTGGTCCCAACCTGGGAAATCCTTCCGGGGCTGAAGTGGTTAAGGCATCAACATACCCAGACATTTTGGGCAATTTCATGCTCCCAACTTTATGGGAACAGTTTGGGGATGGCCCCTTCCTGTTCCAACATGACTGCACACCAGAGCACAAAGCAAGGTCCATAAAGACATGGATGAGCGAGTTTGGGGTGAGGGAACTTGACTGGGCCTAGTCCGGACCTCAACCCGATAGAACACCTTTGAGCTGAGTTATAGTGGAGACTGCGAGCCAGGCCTTCTCGTCTAGCATCAGTACCTGACCTCACAAATGCACATCTGGAAGAATGGTCAAACATTCCCATAGACACACTCCTAAACCTTGTGGACAGCCTTCCCAGAAGAGCTGAAGCTGTTATAGCTGCAAAGGATGGACCAACTCAATATTGAACCCTACGGACTAAGACTGGGATGCCATTAAAGTTCATGTGCGTGTAAAGGCAGGCGTCCCAATACTTTTGGTAATATAGTGTACATGCGTTTATCGCATACTTACAAATGCATATGTACATAGCTCTGATTCCTCCTGTATTGAATTGTATTGTAACTGTACTGTCTGCCATCATGCTGTAAAGCGCTGTGCAAACTGTTGGCGCAACATAAATTCTGTATAATAATAATAGATAATACTTTTAATAGTATAATTCACTCTGTGTGCTTACCTGAGTTTAGATGTATTCAGTTTAGCACTGGAAAATAGAATTCTATACACTCAGAAGAAGATTAAATGCTCTGAACACATCTAAACACATGTAAACCCATGTAAACCCATGTAAACACAAGTACATTTATATGCAAAAGAACTTGATCTGGAAAGCATAAAGTTTGTTTACACTTCCCAGATAATTTCTCCTGGGTTTAGACAAGCCAAATGCAGGAGGCTAATGTGAACGTAGCCTACAGATATCTGTGGCCAGGATCCCAGGTGTTCCAATCAGCTTCGACTTCCTAGGCTGGCCATACATTATACAATTCTCTTGTACAACATTCCTTTAGATTTACCAAAACCATATAATATAAGGTCAAACCTAAACACTTTCAATTTGTATGCAATCAGGCAGGCCCTTGCACTACATAGTTGAAGGTAGATCTAAAGGAAATTGAATAAGAAAATTTTATAATGTATGGCCAGCCTTAGCTTGAGTGACAGGCAGACAGGAGCTGCAATCCCCTGCTGCTGTAAGCATGTATCTGCACATCCATTGATTACCTATGGTTAGGGACATACGTCCATCTCTGGACACAATCTGCATTAAGGGATGGACATTTGTCTCTAACCGCAAGGAGCACCATGGCTCATTGTCCTTCAATTCCTCCGCTGACCGGATCACCTGGGATCCCAGCCACAAGTATACTTGCGGCACCATAGCAGTTTAGGACATGTGACTGAGGCCTAGATACCTACAATAATATATGTAATGAATCACCTAGAACAGGGATGCTCAACCTGTGGCCCTCAGAGCCAGGGCCGGCTCTACCATTAGGCAGAGTAGGCGGCCGCCTAGGGTGCCACTGTCGCCCAGGGCGCCCGGCCGCTGTAGATCTGTCACTGGTCTGCATCGATCACTCCTGTCACTGGAGAGCCGCGGCTGGCAGCACACCAGGCTGCTAAAATGAGGAGGGTCCAGGGGCAAAGGTGCAGGCCTGTGGACCACGGCTAAAGAAATGGGTAGAGAGGTGCTGCAAAAATCTCCACCTCCACCACCTCCATTGTATACATGGACAGGGCAAAGGGGGTGGAGTCAGGGGTGGAGCCAAAGGGGGCGGCAAAATGAGGTTTCGCCTAGGGTGTCAAAAATCCTTGCACCAGCCCTGCTCGGAGCCCTTTGATGTGGCACTCAACCTCAAACCAGGGAAGCGCACATCTATTTTATCCTGCGGGTTTTATTGCATTTTCTGAAAACGCACCAAAACTTCTGAATGCAGGAGTTTTGGTGCACTTTCAGAAAGTGCACACCATTCGCAAGATATAAAAGAAGTCTATGGCAAAGCGCTGAAAGCCAGCTTCTCCTCCTCTCCCTTCCGCTAGCATTCAGCGACTGCAGGAGGAAAATGTTCATTATGGTATTCAAAATCAAAAAAAATCTAAATTCAGAACCATTTTATTTCATTGTGGCCCCCAACTGGTTACCACATCACTTAAGTGGCCCTCGTTCTTTAAAAGGTTGAGCACCCCTGACCCCACACCATTCGTAAGACATAAAAGTGTATGGTAAAGCGCTGAAAGCCAGCTTCTCCTCCTCTTTCTTCCTCTGGCATTCAGTGACTACTGGAGGAAAATGTTCATTATGGTATTCAACATAAAAAATATTCAAAATTCTGAACCATTTTATTGCATTGTGGCCCCGAATGGTTACCACATTACTTAACCACTTCAGCCCCGGAAGGATTTCACACTTTAGGACCGGAGCCCTTTTTGCGATTCGGCACTGCGTCGCTTTAACTGACAATTGCGCGGTCGTGTGATGTTGTATCCAAACGAAATTTGCATCCTTTTTTTCCCACAAATAGAGTTTTCTTTTGGTGGTATTTGATCACCACTGCGTCATTTCTGATCGCCGCTATAAACAAAAGAAGAGCGACAATTTTGCAAAAAAACACAAATTTCTTACTTTTTGCTAAAATACAAATACAAAAAAAATATATATATAAAAAAACTTTTTTTTTCATCGGTTTTGGCCGATTTATATTCTTCCTCATATTTGTGATTAAAAAAATCACAATCGGCGTTTATTGATTGGTTTGCTCAAAAGTGGTCGCGTTTACGGATGATGAGAATTCATTTCTGGGGTTTTTATTTATTTCATTTTTTTTTAATAGTAATGGCGGCGATCTGCGATTTTTAGCGGTACTGCGATATCGGGGCGGACATGTCGGAACATTTTGACACTTTTTTGGGACCATTGGCATTTATACAGCGATCAGTGCTATAAAAATGCACTGATTACTGTGTAAATGCCATTGGCAGTGAAGGGGTTAACCTGCAGGGGGCGCTCTAAGGGTTAACTGTGTTCCCTGGGCGTGTTCTTACTGTATGGGGGCTGCCCTAACAGGGGAAGGGAAGTGATCACAGCTTCCGTGTAAAGGAAGGCTGTGATCACAGTCCTTCTCCCTCTCACAGAATGGAGGTCCGTGTTTACTTACACGGACCTCCGTTCTTTCACTCCGGGGGGGGCATCGCGGGTGGCCGGCGGAGATCGAATCCACCGCACCCACTCCCTGGCCCTCCCCGGACACAGTGAGCGCGTAGGCGCGCCTCCAGCGGTGCGTGCGCGCTCACTGTGCGCGATCTGGCAGCCGCCGTCGTATGACGGCGTTTTGCCTTAAAGAGCCACTCTGTCGCCGTCAGATGCCGATCGGCGGTCGGCAAGTGATTAAAGTGATTGTAAAGGTTCAGCTTTTTTAAAAAACTAACAAACATGTCATACTTAGCTCCTCTGTGCAGCGGTTTTGCAGAGTGGCCCCGATCCTCCTCTTCTGGGGTCCCCGAGCGGTGCTCCTGGCTCCTCCCCGCATTGAGTGACCCGTCAGGGAAGCGCTCTCCCTGGGGTCACCCGTGCGGGTGCGCTCACGTGTCCTGCTGCTGCATCCATTCGCACAGACAACAGGACTCGGCCCCGCCCCCTGGATCCCACCTCATTGGATTTGATTGACAGCAGCAGGATTCAATGGCTGCGCTGCTATCGTTCTATCCAATGAGGACCCGAGACACCGGCTGAAGTGGGTGTGCTCGTCCCCAGCGTGGGAATGATCGGGCTCAGGTAGGTAAATGGGGAGCTCGGGGGGGGGGGGGGGTGGGAACTGCACTACAGGAGTTTTTTTACAACCCCTTTAAGTGGCCCTCATTCTTTAAATGGTTGAGCACCCCTGACCCAACAATATTCGCAAGATATAGAAGAAGTCTATGGTAAAGCGCTGAAAGCCAGCTTCTCCTCCTCTCCCTTCTGCTGGCATTTAGCGACTGCAAGAGGAAAATGTTCATTATGGTATTCAAAATAAAAATCAAAATTCAGAACCATTTATTGTGGCCCCCGACCGGTTACCATATCACTTAAAACCGATGGGTTTTACTTCCCCTTTATTACCCTGCAATGTAAAAGCATAATGGGCTACTATGCATTGCACCTGCATTGGAAGCCAGCGATGTCCCCGCTCCAGGCTGCGTCCATCTTCAGCCCCTCTTCCTTCCAGGGCCACGATCTCCGGCTCTGTGACTGGCCGGAGTCGCGTGACATCACTCCCGCCAATCGCGGCACGATGTCAGTGAAGGAATGGCATGGAGGCCGTTTCTTCACTGTGCATGTGCCCGATGACGTGGGCACATCACAGTACACTGTATATCTCCTAAACCGTGCAGGTTTAGGAGCAGGGCCGTCTTTAAGGCAGGGCAAAAGGGGCAGCTGCCCTGGGCCCTGTCATTTTTGTGGGGCCCAAATCAGCTGCCTCACACTTGCCAACTATCCTGGTTGAAATTCCCATGGCCCTTGAAGTTTTAGTCCCATGCTGTGTCCCGATATGTAAGTGTGAAGTGCTACTACTAATGCTACCCAGCTCTGCCCCATTGTTGTGTACAGATGAATCACCTGCAGACCCTATGTTTACATGTAAATAACTGGCATTGATATATAAATAACGACGGCATTCATATGTAAATAGTGATGGCCAGTGGCATTCATATGTAAATAGAGGTGGCATTCATATGTATATCATGCCCCATATCACGTCCACCATCACAAAAGGGGGCATGCTTGAAAGTCCTGCCTGCAACTGTGGTCATTAAGCTTAACATCAGCCTGTTCTGCAAAGGTAAGCAAATTGGGGGGGGGGGGGGGGGTTCC
>BLSH010322878.1:468510-486025 GCA_018402905.1 Glandirana rugosa | reverse complement strand
TGGGCAGAGGAGGAATTACAGTTTGGAGTGCACAGGTGAGCAAGGAGGGGATGTATAGAGGTAAGGAAGGTGGGTGCAAATATGAGCAGAGGAGGCAGGTCAAGTTAAGGGGGGGGGGGTTGGAGTGGAGAGGTTTGGGGTGCAGAGGTTAGCAGGGGGTCTTAGGAGGCAAAGGTGTGCTGACAGGGTGGATAAAGATGTAGGTCGCATGTAAGGCAGCCCATTCATTTCAATGGGCTGCTCTATGCGCTAGAAGTGCGGAAGAAATTCCCTAAACCTTTTTCAAAATCACACGGTGCCACAGCACGTCAGCAGATGCGTGAGGGTGTCATTAGCAATGGGTAGCACTGCTGTGTATCTGCTAAAGGGCAGCACGTTTCTGTGGTGTCCGGAAAGCGACTTTGGGTTCCACAGTCCATGGTGTGCAGGCAGTGAGGAGATGATGTGCTGTAAACTCTAGCAACCAATCAGTGAGCAGTAATGATGTGAAGTAACCTCTAGCAACCAATCAATGAGCAGTATTGATGTACAGTAATCTCTAGCAACCAATCACAATCAGAAATCATGTGCTATAACCTCTAACAACTAATCAGTGAGCCGTAATATGTGCTCTAACCTCTAGCAACCAGTCAGAAAGCGGCAATGATGTGCTGTAACCTCTAGCAACCAATCGCAATTGATGCTTGATCTTATTCAGTAAACTGATTTTGAGTCTAGCTGCTATTTATTGTATGTCTCAGAGAGGGTGGAGAACGAAATTGCATAGGGGGGCCCAAGAAAATATTTGCCCAGGGTCCAGTCAATCTTAAAGACGGCCCTGTTTAGGAGATATGCAGGGCACCTACAGGTAAGCCTTATTATAGTCTTACCTGTAGGTTACAGTGGTTGTCACGGGTTGACCACCCCTTTAAGTGGCCTTCGTTCTTTAGCCCTGACCTAGAACATTTTTGTGCATATTATTTTATTTCCTTTACCAGGTAATCTATTGATCGCTGCCTTTCCAAATCAGAACAATCCAAAACGCCCCTTTCCATGTAAGAATTTCACTGCAATTGTTTTATAATAAATGAATAGACATGACTGTGGGCGATTGTTATTTTCCTGTCTCTGATTAGAATGCGCCAGCTTTGCCCATTGATGACATTTCTAATTCAGGCCCATTTTCTATCACAGAACTACCATGTAATGATCTCCCTACAAAGACTGTACAGAGAACATGGAGAGAGATTGCTGTGAAAGGACTGCAGTGATAAGTTGAGCGGATGTACTGAGCTTTGAGCTGCTGTACCCACAGAGCATGCACAGAAATCCTGTCCAAACCGGCTCCTACCGACCGCTCTGGCAGGCTCGGCTCTTCTACCAAAACAGCTGCCCCCACCCCCCAACAGCAGGAGAAAAGAGCACTGATCAGGGGGGGGGCATGCATTGTGTATAGAACAGCATGAGCACATTAAACGCCTTTTCCTGCCCAGGATCATATATACCATACCTACGCCTATTAATCAGAAGTAAATATTTTAATTATTCTTATTTTATTACAGGTATTTATATAGCGCTGACAATTTATGCAGTTCTTTACATATATTGTACATCCACATTAGTCCCTGTCCTCAAGGAGCTTACAATCTAAGGTCCTTAAGGTTGGCCATACATTATACAATTTGCTTGTACAATTTTCCATTAGATTTACCAAAACCATATAACATACACTTTCAATTAGTATGCAATCAGGCAGGCCATTGCACTACATAGGTGAAGGTAAATCAAAAGGAAATTGAATAAGAAAATTGTATAATGTACGGCCAGCTTTAAGCCCCGTACACACGGTGCGACGGTCGTATGCAAACGTTTGTACGACCGCTTGTTGTACGATCATGCGACCATTAGTGCGCGAGATTAGAACAGCCGATGTGCAACGGTCGTACAACAGAAGTTGGATGAGCAAACTAGAAAACTTTGGTTGTACCAACAAGGTGTCGTACGACCGTTGTATTGTACTGTGCAAAACACGCATGCTCAGAAGTCAGGAACGCACGGAAGTATCCGTTCGTGTAAACCTACATTCCTAAGGGCCGGTTCATACTTAGGCGACTTGTCAGGCGACTTGAGTCGCCTGACATGTCGCCTCAATGCAGTGCAATGGAACTGTTCTAATAGGAGCGAGTCGCTTAGAAAAACAGTTCCTGCATTATTTTCAGGGCGACCTCAGCATGACTTGCATTGACTTCTATGATAGAAGGTCTCCTGCAAGTCGCGCTGAGGTGTCGCTTTGAGCGGGGCGACTCGATTCGCCCTGCAAGTCGCGTTGCTTCAGTGTGAACCGGCCCTAATTCACAAATTACATGCACCTGAACTTCCTCTTTATACATTTGTAACACGCCACTACGTTCGGCTTGGTCGTACAATCGCTTAGTGCAGGGATATGCAATTAGCGGACATCCAGCTGTTGCAGAAACTAAAAGTCCCATGAGGCATAGCAAGACTCTGACAGCCACAAGCATGACACCCAGAGGCAGAGGCATGATGGGACTTGTAGTTTTGCAACAGCTGGAGGTCCGCTAATTGCATATCCCTGGCTTAGTGCATGTCAGTATGCAAGATACATCAGCCAACACACGATTTGGGCCGTTCGGTCGTACGACCGTCGCACCGTGTGTACGAGGCTTTACTCCCATTCATCCATACACATACTAGGGACAATTTAGACAGGAGCCAATTAACCTACCAGCATATCTTTAGGAGGCGAGGGAGGAAACTGGAATACCTGGAGGAAACCTACACAAGCGCAGAGGGAGCATGCAAACTCCAGGACGGTAGTGCCGTGGTTGGAATTCAAACCGACAACCCTAGTGCTGTCAGGTGAAAAAGAATCAAAGCTTTAAAATATAAAATGTAGCATAATCGGATATCACACCCTATAGAACCTCTAATGGTAGCCATAGATGGTTCAATATATGATTGATTTCTTTTCCAATCTCTCCTCATAGGAATATAGTCGACAACCCATGTGATCAATATGACACACATGGCAAAGTGGATTTCAGTTGATGCATTTGTAATTTACAATCATAACTGATCAATCAACCATTTCAACCATGCAATCACATAGGCTGATCAAATCATATTCATGAACAAAAGATCTGCTACATGCTGATTGTTTGGATTGAATCGCACATCCATCGGATAATAAAATCAAAGCATACACTTCAATCTTATTTTCCAATTGATATGCTGACTGTATCAAACATCCATAACTCCCCTTCTGATCGATTTAGACTCGGTTTGGATCAGATTCAATCAAACTGAGTTGCTTGACCAGTGTGGAAAATGATCAATAACTTTGCATCGATCAGCAGCACAGAGATACTTCGTTCATGAATACGATTGTATTTCGATGGGTGAGATCATGACATCACATAGTGGAAACATGCGATCGATCGAAATCCAATTCCCTGTGTTTGGCATATTGATGGAATTGGTTTTTAATTATCAATTGATTATTCCTCTTGGAAGAGATCGATCGGAAAATAAATAGTTAATCGAAGCGTGTACGGCCACCATAATACATGTATTTTATTCTACATAGAAGATATGTCAGGTCCACTCCTCCCCTAGCACAATCCCTGCAGTGCAGACGTTTCCGGCTTTCAGGTCCTCCCTGTATGATGGAAGGAGGAGGAGGAGCAGCTGATGTGAAAAACAACCCTGAACAACAGTACTGATACTGGAGAAAGAGCCAGATACACAGCACAGGCAAGATGCTCTTCCATCTATGGATCTTAATGCTGGGCTGCCAGCTCATCTGCGGTACACCAGGTACCCTTTCTTTAGGCATATTTATTTATATCTGCATTCTTGATTGTTAGTATCTGATTTTATTTTTATGATCAGTGGTAATGTTTTGGGATGATCAATATTGTGTATTGAGGACAGTGATTATTAATGCATTGATCACCCCAATGCATTGCAATGATCTTCAGAACAAACTATGAGCAATGCATGCAGAGGTGCTGATCCATGTCCAATACAGCTGTGCAATACAGCAGAGAATTATAATATAACATACTGGGTATGTAATGTGCAAACACAATTCTGCATGATCACATATTGTATTTTCTTATTTTATGTATCATTTTTGTTTTGCACGCTGTTGATCGCCCTTTAACTCCTTCTTTCCAGCATGTCACCCTAGTCACATGACCTTGTTTTTCACTAAGAGTTGGTGGGTGGGTTGAATATTTGTCCTCCACCCATTTGTAGACTAGTGAATGGATTGGATGGTGCTGTTGTCGAGCTCTTTCTGTACTTCTTATTGGAGGATAAGTTGAAGCTTTTGTCCCTGTTGCAGTGCAGTTGGGGCTTTAAATGACAAGCAGCACGCCTAACCGCGAATTTCCTGCCCTAGGTAGACTTGAACAGCAGACATTACCTGTTTGTGTTGTTTGTTTAAGTTCAGGCTTACCAAGCAAGTTAGTTATACTTACACAATACATGCTGCCTAGGAATGGAATAGACCCAGGTAGCTGTGTACATATCAGTCTCAGACACTTTCTACACAAGGTGTGGCTGTTATGTTCTTTCACATTTTTTTTACTAAGTTATATAGTTGTTTACAGCAATGCAACATTTTTTCACTGTAGAGAAGTGTCCATATAGGTTTGAGGCGCACAAGGTAAAGGAGTAAACAAGGTGCAAATAAAGTACAGGGGCCGGTATATTACTTAAATGTAGGTTATCACTTAAGAAGATTTCCGAACAATATAGTCAGGTGTCTGACCTCCTTCCTAAAGTTATGCAGGCAGATGTGTAAGCGTTTAAGGGTGGTCTAGATATTGCGGAGAACATGAGGATGCTTAGGGTCTCCATTGCTTCAAAGTAGTGAGAAAAGAAAGGTTACCAGTTGAAGATTGGTTAGGAACATTGGGATGTTGGACGATGGAGTGGTAGGGTTGGGGTGAAAGAAAATGTAGGGTCTGGCAGATGTTAGGTGCCATGGCTCAATAATATGGTTACTTCAGAGGGAGAGTAAAGAGCAGTCTAGGTTCATATGGAGATTGATATCCAACCAAGGATACCATATTTTAGGAATTTAGAGTCAGTGTCATTAAGAACAGCTGAGTTTCTCATGTATCATGGAACCCATTATTCTCTTCTTGACGTCCATAAAGTTTATACACACGATCAGAAAATTGTCCGAAAAATGTAGCTTTGGAAGCGATAGTACGATAATCTGATTGTTTGTGCACAGCTTCCGAGAGCCGATCGTGACAATTCATCCAATATTATCCGATGGGACAAGCATGAAAATTTTTCTCGTACGATTTTAGTTTAATCCGTACAGTTGTCGTCCAAAAATACAATACAAATGCCATACAATACATGAATTCCAATGTTTTTTATTCTGTCGTACGAGAATTTTCAGAGCTTTAGTAACCTCTTCATTTTCGATATGGAGACTAGCATGCAAAAAAAAAAAAAAAAAAAATGGACGATCTTTCTTCTGGTAATCTCATCGGGTGTAACAGGCATTGGAGTGGATTGTTTCCATTGTGTTTGCTAAGATTATTTTCTTCAGGCTGTAAAAGTGCGATCTTATATGACACTTCGAGTTCTGGCCACCAACATTACATATTCCAGACAACATGTGAGGGACCATAAAAATAATAAACTTTGTAGCAGAGTAATCATGACACATGTTTATGTTTAAAATGACCTATTTCACCAAAAAGGACATGACTAGTGGATGTATCGAACATTTATTCCTTCCAGATATTTCTAGCCCTTTACGAGGCAAGGCAATTTACCTCGGACATAGATTTTGCAGAACGTTGCTCAGATAAAAGCTAGCAAAGCACATATAGATTTTGTAACAGATCATATGAAATTTGTTATACTCTGCTCTTTGGGTATTTTCCTTGCTGAAGGGCTTGTTTTAGTCCCAACACGCTTCATTAGAGGAGGCTGCTATTTAACAATAAAATATTGCCCAAATTATGTAATCTATCTTACGTTCTCAGGAATGTACTCCTAAGCGACACCATTCTAGTTCCTATATGGCTTCGCTTGCCCCCTTCCCAAATTTCTCAGGCAGTAGGGGATTCTTTGTAAAACGGCTTTAATTTGATTTTAAAACTTCTACAATATTGTCCACGGGTACTTGTATTTCAGTTCCATAGACACAAGTTGCTGTCAGGCATCAGCCATAACTCATGTAAACAGTTATGGAGCAAGACCCAAGGTTCTTGGCTGCAACTGCATTGGCACTGCACACTGGAGAACTGTTTTTTATCTGAACTGCCTCTCCCTATTGCGGCACCAAAGGGTTTTCCAGGGCAGCTGTGACTTATCTTTAGCACAGCTGAAGCAGCAAATCACATTTACTTTCCTACAGACTCTGCAATATCATGACAGTAGAGTTACCCCAAATATGCCACCAGCAAGGGATTGGGGGGTGGAATAAGGTCATCCTCCTTACTGTGTTACTTACATGATCTGTCAGGTGCTTCTGGATATCTTTTTTTTCTCTTTAATTAAAAGCCATAACCTTTGAACTTCAGCTACAAAAACATGTATAAATATGTAAATAGGAGATATTCTTGTGTCCTATCCACACATCTACAAAAAAACAAAATGATTCCTCATTTCAAGAGAATAGGTGGATAATGGGCCAGAAACACATCCCTAACCACAGGAGCATAGTGAAAATAGAGCTTAGCATTATACTCCACACTACATATAGCCGTTTTGTTGCGTTAGGGCAGGGTTTTCCCAACTAGGGTTCCTCCAGAGGTTGCTAAGGGGTCCTTGAGCAATGGTCAATTTCTACCTCTCAGATAAGTTCCCTCTGACACCATTGCTCTTTTTAACTATCTGTATTCTTCTCAGTGACCACAAGTGTAAGTGGGCTATTCTTCTCAGTGACCACAAGTGTAAGTGGGCTATTCTTCTCAGTGACCACAAGTGTAAGTGGGCTATTCTTCTCAGTGACCACAAGTGTAAGGGGCATTCTTCCCATTGGCCATCACACTAATGTATCATGAGTTGTAATTGTAGTCATTTTTAACAGGGGTTCCCTGAGACTGGAAAGTTACTTCAAGGGTTCCTCTGTGTTGAAAAGGTTGAGAAATGCTGTGTTAGAATGTAGGCAGCTAATGACTCCCACATCTTTGGCATTTGCAATCCCATATTAAGTCTGACATGGCACTAACTATATCGCTTTTATGGTTTACAGCTCCAAAAAATGATATTCCAGAGGAGACCCCAGCACCACAGACCACGCAGAAGCCAGAGGACTCAACGACTCTGTACATTGAACCAGAGAAGGTCAATTTGGCACAGCCTGTGATCAGCATCAGTGAGAGAGTCCAGGCCAAGCCCCGTGAGAAGAAGGACCTTGGCACATTAGGTAGACATTTCCTCTGAAATTACTCCAAAACACACTACCTTTGACTTACTGCATTTTGATATTTGAATTATTACAGAGGCAAATACAGTAATCCCATGAGATACAAGGGTTTATGAGGCACAATGATACAATAATTTATTATATAAAACACTAACGGCATAGTGTATATAAAGATATATTTACTAGCTTTTAATAGGCGTTCTATCTATAATTACCAATATACAGTAAAATAGTCATGTTCACCCTTTCCATTAGCTTGATCCAACATAATAATTTGTCATGTGCAGTTTACTATACAAGTCTGTGCACTATATATGGGGGAAGGATTCTGCTCATCTAATCTACAGAACCACAATTCATTTGACACATGCTCCTGTAATTTTCGTATTCGCCCTACAATTGTGGACTGGATCACTGTGGAGCGTAATGTAGTGCTCATACCCAAAGTATACCATATTTCTTGTCTCCCAGAAATAAAAGTATAACATTCCTTGCAAAGGTTATCAGACGTTACACTGATTCCTTTTCATTAGTTTAGTGGTATTCTGTCTATAGTACTCAGCAAGAACTTCCCCAGCCTGGTTTTGTTTAAGCTGCCCATAGATGAATAGAATTTGGAACAAATTTCTTAAGAAAATTCGTAGAAACATTTGTCATTCAAAAGATTTTGGAATATATGGACGTTACCAAACAAAAACCACATACACTGTTAGAAATTTTGCATCCTGCTCCTTTGAGTTTTCTTGTTTAACCACTTCAGCCCCGGAAGGATTTCCAGCTTTAGGACCGGAGCCCTTTTTGCGATTCGGCACTGCGTCGCTTTAACTGAAAATTGCGCGGTCGTGCGACGTTGTACCCAAACGAAATTTGCGTCCTTTTTTTCCCACAAACAGAGCTTTCTTTTGGTGGTATTTGATCACCTCTGCGTCATTTCTGATCGCCGCTATAAACAAAAGAAGAGCAACAATTTTGCAAAAAAACCCAAATTTCTTACTTTTTGCTAGAATACAAATCCAAAAAAAAAAATATAAAAAAACATTTTTTTCACCATTTTTGGCCGATTTATATTCTTCCTCATATTTGTGATAAAAAAAAATCGCAATCGGCGTTTATTGATTGGTTTGCGCAAAAGTGGTCGCGTTTACGGATGGTGAGAATTCATTTTTGGGGCCCTTCCCCCTTCACACAGAGCGGAGGTCCGTGTTTACATACACGGACCTCCGTTCCTCCGCTCGGGGGGGCCATCGCGGGTAGCCGGCGGCAATCGAAGCCGCCGCACCCGCTCCCTGGCCCTCCCCGAACACAGTGAGCGCGCGGGCGCGCCTCCGGTGGTGTGCGCGCTCACTAAGCTCGATCCCGCAGCCGCCGTCGTATGACGGCGTTTTGCGGGAGCGAACCACTTTGCCGCCGTCAGATGCCGATCAGCGGTCGGCAAGTGGTTAAGGTAGTCGAAAACAAACATCGATTTGACCCACTAATGGTTAGAAAAACAAATTTTCTTTACACAAGAAATTTCATTCAAAAGTCTACCCATCTATGGTCAGCTTTACAGAATGCCTAGAGAGTTACGAAAGTCAGGAAAAGCAAGGATGTTGAGCACTTAGTATCTACCTCTGCTTCAGCTTAAGGCATTATTAACGCCACGTTTTTGAGCTGTTTTTACAGCTTAAGAACACCACACCATGTTATTCAATGGCCTCATATACAAGTTGACATTTTTGAGCTGTTTTTAGGCTGCAGGACCTGCGCGTTCGGAAGCTGGAGTGTTAGAGTGTTTTTGACGCTGAGCCGGCAAAACGATCAAAAACGCACATTAGCGCTGTAGCAACGTTAACCGGCGTTTTTAGCATTGCTGTTTTTTATTAGTTTTCCTTGGCATTGTGGCCAATTTGGGAGTGGAAAATAGCAGAGGGAAAAAAAGCGTGCCTTAGCGCTAACGCTTAAAAGCGCTGCTAAACGTGCATTGACGCCAATGCAAAACGCTGGTGAAATTGCATTTTTAACGCCGCTTTTTTCCTGGCGTCGGTACTGAGGTTACAGCTCGTTTTTAATAATGCCTGTGTGTATGAGGCCTTAAAGTTGAAACTGTTTATGAAAAAAAGGGACATAATCCTGTTGCCCTTGAATTTCATTGCAGCTCCTTTTTGAAAAACAGTGTAGCCTTTATTTTTCTCTAACTAGGCCAATGTCATCGGCAATGATCTGTGGACACCTTAACCACCTAATTGCTAGCAGGCGGCACAGCCAGGCACTGAGACGTACTAGTACTTCCTGGATTAGAGGTGCACATGCGCATGCCCCCTGCTGACCTGTGTTGTGATTGGACAAAGCATGAGATTGTCAGCAGGTTACAGCCAATCATTTTGACTGTATACTTGATGATCGGCTGTGGCCAATCACAGCAAAGGTCTGTTTGTTTGTAAACACAGAATCTGGCTGGATTTCTCCCTGCCGTTCAGAAATGAAAGCAAGAAGAGGAACCCAGCCAGATCAGTGAGTAAAAATAGCACATATACACTTGCATACACTTGTTAGGCACATGGTTAATCCATTGATTACCCTCCTGATCACCCCGGTCACCCAGCCAGTGCCATTAGTTCAGTGTACAGTATTATCACTGATTACTGTATTCGTTTCATTAGCAGTGTCAACTAGTGTCCCTCCTAGCCAGTGTCAGTTAGCGCCAGATTGCCTGCCACACTATCACAGTCGCAATATAAGTCACTGATCACCACCATTACTAGTATAGTGTCTGTAGAGATCAGTATGTTGATCACGATCAGAACTATACTAGGGTCCCCAATAGTATAGTATCGCCAAAAACGCAGTGTTAGCAGGATCAGCCCCTGATCACTGCCAGCACTTGTGACATGAAGGAGAATGCATTTTGGCCCAGGTTTATGAAGACATATGATTTTACTAGGTATGTTTTATAACAGAAAGAAGATTTTTGGAAGAAATTTTTAGTCTTTTTTTGTTTACATAATAAAAAATTAAAAACCCAGTGATGATCAAATACCACTAAAAGAAAGCTCCATTTGTGTGAAAAAAAAATCTAAACTTCATTAGGGTACAGTGTTGCCAGTTAAATTAGCACAGTGCTGAACAGCAAAAAACGTCTTGGTCATGAAAGGGGTAAACCCTTCCGGAGATCAAGTGGTTAAATATGTACACACCTGCCATATAGTAGAGCAGTGGTTCTCAACCCTGTCCTCAAGTACCCCCAACAGGCCACGTTTGCAGGTGTTCCTTTATCTTGCACAGGTGCTTTAAATCACTGTCAATGGCTTGGTATTTTGGACAGCTTTTTTATCTAAGAGAAATTCCCAAAACATGGCCTGTTGGGGGTACTTGGGGACAGGGTTGAGAACCACTGTATTAGAGGACTGAGCTCCTTGGGTTCTAGGATATGTTCAGACCTAAATGCCTGGACTAATAGCATTTGGAATGGGGGGGGGGGGGGGAACAGATATTTAGTTAAATATAGCACATCTATAAGACAAAACAAAGCCATTTTATGCTCTAGAGTTCCCCAATGCTTTTTATTACTATAATGTTTATACTTTCATTTCACAGGTTATGTCCTTGGCATCTTAATGGTGGTGATAATTATAGCCATTGGAAGTGGCATTGTGGTTGGATACATATACAAGAGGTCAGTAGTGTGCTTGAAATGGGTGTTAGCTTGATCTACATCATGGGTGCTCAACCTGTGGCCCTCCAGCTGTTGCAAAACTACAAGTCCCATGAGGCATTGCAAGGCTGACAATTACAAGTGTGCAGTGGCGGCCGGTGGTAATTTTCTTTTTGGGGGGGAGGCAAACAGTAACAACCCCCAGTGGGCGGGTCTGGTGCACTTACCCCATCTATGCAGCGCTTCTTCCGGGCTTCCCTTGCTCGGTGGCGGCAACAGCTTTCCCTTCCCCTGCTCTTCATGGGCATCGGCGGCTACCATTTCCTTCCTCCTCCTCGGCGGCCAATTGGGACTCTTCTCTTTTCGGCCAAATCAGAAAACGGGTCTCAGACTTGCTTCTGGCCGGATTGAGGATCATTGTTACAATAGTCACACTATTGTAACACCTGGGTGGGCTCATGGCGCAATGCTCTGCGTCAGGAGCCCACCCTATTTTGAAGCCTATGGCTCTAATCAGGTGCTTCAAAAAAACACCCCCACCACTGTAATTCAGGTGCCCGGCACCCTGAAAGGGACCGGACGCATGAATAGGGGGTGGTTGCGGCGGCCTTGGATAGATTCATGATATGCATGAATCTATCAATTATTCATACAGGGGGTGGCACCTCTAATGGATGGGCCGCCACTGCAAGCATGACTCCTAAAGGCAGAGGCATGATGGGATGTGTAGTCCTGCAACAGCTGGAGGGCCACAGGTTGAGCACCCACGATCTACATGTTCTAATGTTTATGATAACTCATGAATTCTGTGTTTCTTATGAAGTTATATTGTATTTTTTTCTGTAGGGGTAGAGATCTGAAGAAGCAGCGTGAACAGCAAGCAGAAGAAATGCAGCAACAGCGGATCAATTTACCCCTCTCTGCTTTCATAAATCCAACATGTGACATTATAGATGAGGACACAATAGAGTTATCCTCCAATCACACCCCCAACACAGTACAGGAGGGTGTTGTACCGCTAATAGGCAGTGCTGGTACACCAGGAGCATGAAGGGAGGCACAACCCTAAGTGAACATCAATGTGGATAAACAGTAGTCCTTTGTTGTGGACATGACATTTTATCATATGCTGTGGCACAGGCCCAGTGGACTATCGAAGGAGAGTTGTCTTCATTACCCACATTATCTCATTCGGACATGAAGGGGCATGGATTTCTACATATCTGGTGCAAACTGATCAAACAGCCAGTGTTTTTGCTTGCAAGGCAAAGAAACGATTACTGTAATTGCCCTTTATTTCCTTTATACTGATGTGGGGTTTCGTATGATCCAAGTGGTGGAAGTCGGCTGCCAGTGGCAGCTTCTGTATTGCTAAAGATTAAGTCATGTAGATGCCAAGAAATAAAGGTAAAGCTTTCTTGGTGATCACCTGCAGGCTGTAATATCCTCTCTCTCGGGTGTGTACAGTGAAGCTCATTTTGTAACTTGTAGTACAAGTTGCTTCCAATAACGTATATCACAATCTTTTCTGAAACCAGGGTTCTTCCTCTTAAATGTGTGCTGCTAAGGTTTTTAAATGGACAAAGACGGATGTACAAATTTTAAGAAAATTGTTTATTGGCCTTTTTTTTTGTACATGAATGTTGCATTTCTATAAATAAAGCATTATCGGGCAGTGCCTGATGATTAAACCAGTCTTCTGTGAATCCAGTGGAGTGAGTGGCGGTTGATCAGCAATGTAAAAAAAAAGTTCAAGGTGAACAAATTGCGGTGACATGTGGTAACCAGATATATATCATTGTTCCCATTGTACTGAACACAAAAAGCTACTAACAATGAGGGCCAAACTTAAAGCCTCATTCACACGGGCGCATTCAGGCATCCTTCAGGCTCCTGTTTCAGTGACCAAACGGGAAGGGCAGTCACCCCAACAAGGTCACAGTACAAGTACCAACACTTTTTCTCAAGT
Organism: Glandirana rugosa; assembly: GCA_018402905.1. Lineage (NCBI taxonomy): Eukaryota > Metazoa > Chordata > Amphibia > Anura > Ranidae > Glandirana > Glandirana rugosa. Next base: position 473,017 of record BLSH010322878.1, on the reverse strand, counting down.
ACTCGCCAATACCAATTACCAATACCTATTTTGAGTGCCTGGTTCACACCAGTGCGATTTGACAGTTCAAAATCACATAACAAGTCACACCTCATTGCTGCCAATAGAACCGTTCACGTTGCAGTGACTTTGTAAAAAGATTCCTGCACTGTTTTTTTGGGATTTCATTGACTTCTGTTAAATGAAGTCACAAGGCGCAGTGAAAATCAGAGGTCCAAATCGCGCTGAATTAGCACGATTTCAAAGCCACGCTGGTGTAAACCAGGGCTGAAGGCAGCAGTTACAGACTATAAAACACACACACTTAAAACATCAGCGGCTACCCTGTAACCATCAACCCAAATGAAAAGTGTCCGTACAGCGCTTTCAGTAGTAAAAGTTCATAAATTTGCTGAGAGGTAAACAGGAGGTCCACGTGCATCTGAGCGCAGGATGACCAAATCACACGACAGTAAGCCAGCCACCAAGTTCCTCACACCACCACAGGTGATCCTCTCCCTATGTAGTGCCCACTTACCGGACACACTCTTGGAAAGAGCCCTTCAGATTATATATGCTCTGCTTACGGTCCCTTGCTGCTCCCACTCGTACACGTTCAGAGTGCTCCCGGATACCCGAAAACAGATTAAGAAGCCTCACATAGAGTAATTCCATAAAATGCTCAATTTATTCATAAAAGACACGCCAAGTGAACACTTACAAATAATAACTCTAGTAATCGCTTTAGACATAAACACTTCGATTACTAGAGCTATTATTTGTAAGTGTTCACTTGGCGTGTCTTATGAATAAATTGAGTATTTTATGGAATTACTCTATGTGAGGCTTCTTAATCTGTTTTCGGGTATCCGGGAGCACTCTGAACGTGTACGAGTGGGAGCAGCAGGGGACCGTAAGCAGAGCATATATAATCTGAAGGGCTCTTTCCAAGAGTCTGTCCGGTAAGTGGGCACTACATAGGGAGAGGATCACCTGTGGTGGTGTGAGGAACTTGGTGGCTGGCTTACTGTCGTGTGATTTGGTCATCCTGCGCTCAGATGCACGTGGACCTCCTGTTTACCTCTCAGCAAATTTATGAACTTTTACTACTGAAAGCGCTGTACAGACACTTTTCATTTGGTTTGACGGTTACAGGGTAGCCGCTGATGTTTTAAGTGTGTGTGTTTTATGGTTTAATTTCTCTTTTACCACGGCTGCATTCAGACAGTTTGTTTTGTACTAAGGGTACCTGTGGCGCTGATTAGTGTGATTACTAGGAGCTCCAATATATCTGCACTAAATCAAATAGCAGTTACAGACTGCAAACTTGAAGGTATCGGCTACAGTATCGGTGCATTTGCACAAGTACAAGTACTCGTGCAAATGCTTCGCATTGGCATAGATCCTGGTATCGGTGCAACACCAGTTCTAACCCTTTCCTAATCTATCCAAAACCTTTTTCTGAAGTTCCAATGTAATGGAAACTTCAGACATCCTCCTAATAGATCTGCCAGGAATCTCCTACATGTTAAGAGACGCTATAATTCCATAGTTTACCTAGAGTGCCACCTACTGGTGAATCTGAGATCTGCAATGTAAAACAATGGCATGCTTTAGAAAACGATGGGCTTGCCTTTGACCACCTAGAGCAGTGGTTCTCAACTCCTGTCCTCGGGACCCACTAACAGGCCAGATTTTAAGAATTACCTTGGGGAGATGCAGACTAGAATACTGCAATCACTGAGCAGCAAATGATATCACCTGTAATGCATTTCAGTTATCCTGCAAACCTGGCCTGTTAGTGGGTCCCAAGGACAGGAGTTGAGACCCACTGACCTAGAGTGGACTGCAGGACAAGCGTTCTATTTACTGAGGTCTGACGGAAAGGGATTCTTCTGCGCATGAAGGCTCTGATGGGGGTTTATTGTAAAAATTGAGATTTCCTTTAAACAATTCACATATTAAAGTGTATCTAAACCGAAAAACGTAATATTTACCATTTACCAGTTATTTTTACCTGGTTACCTTGTAAATAACATACTTCCTAATTGCCACACTCATTTCTCCACTGTATCTATGAGGGCAGCCACGGTTCTGATACAAGCTGAAAGTCAAACATGTATGTCTTATCTCCATAACATGGTGGATTGATGGAAAAGGTACTTTACAAAAAAAAAGAAAAGGTCCTTTGTGCTTTCTGTTCAGCTCACAGGAAGTGACCATTTCCCTTCCTTTTTGTCAGGATCAATGGGTATTTTCTATACTTGCTGAAACAAATGAATGCAGCCACCACATCTGTGCACAGGTGTGCTGTTATACATTACATTTATGTTTTTGGGTTTTAGACTTTAATACTCATAGTATTAAACAACTCTATAGACACAAAATTTGTAAAAAAATGTTTATGAAAGCCTTATCACGACAAGACAGGTTATGGCCACTTCGAAGACCATATGTTTTTGGTCAATAACCCAGACAGACAGACAATCCATATCTCCCGCTGTCAAAGCCCAGTTTGAAACAAAGATTAGCACTTGTAATAAAAGAAGATGTACAATTTGTAAATACCATATAAACCTGTACTATATCTTAGAACAAAAGAGTAGCATATACCCTCACTACAAATATCTCATTGCATAAATCTGATAGCCTAGATAAATGCACTTCATGTCCAGCTGCCAAAAACATCTAAATAGACGGTAGCAAAAAGCCATGATTCAGGCAAAATTCCCATGGTGTCATAAAAATGCATCATACACACAGTATATACACTAAGGAGAAAAGTGCAGTCCGGATGCTTACAAAATCAAAAATGTGAAATTCCAGTTTTCATGTAAAAAAAATACAGCAGTCTCTCCATAATGGAGCACAAGTGCTAGGATAAAAGTGGTTACTAAATCACATTGTGTCTCAAGAAATGGAATGAAATATTACCTGGAATAAATATGTGCCTCTCGGAACTCTTCTGTGTGGTAGACTTATTCAAGTTTTGATCTATGTATGTAGCTGAAAAGAGGCTCACAGCATGGAAAGCTATGAGCAGTATGGACACTATAAAACCCTTTAACCACTTCTATGACCTGCTGCGGTTCTAAAATATACATATTTGTTGCATAGAAACCCCTGAGGTATCCTTTATCTAATAGGGTCTATCAAGACTGGAGAAATGTGTGCACTTTTAGGTTCCAAAGTCATTTTTTCCTTAAAAGACAAGTTCATAGCTTTCTACACAAACTCATGACCTATAATGAAATGTTGCAGATTAGAGCGGAATCCTCTACCGCCAGTCAACATATAGAATGGTTTCCTTTGTGATCACTGGAAGGCTTTTGCAGAGATGAACTGGTGGGTGCTTCAGCTCTCCTTATCTCTGCTCAGGAATGTGATCTGCTTCATCTTGTGGAGAGTATTCATGTTTCAGACCATATTGCAAACGCAGTTTAGTCTCCATCATTTCTAGTTCAGAAGGTAATGGAATGGCCAAGTCCCCCAGAAACAGAGACAGGGCTGAAAGTGTATCATGTAAAGAAGGGAAGTCTGGCCTAGGGTATAAAGAAGAAACATTTTAGAGATAACAATATATAACTATCAATTAATACATTATCAAACAGAAGAAAAGGGGCCGCTCACCAGTGGTGTTGCTAGGGGAGTGCAGCCCGCACCCAGGTGACCCCAGGTGCAGACGCGCAACAGGTGACATTGCACAGCTGTTGCGCTGTAAAGACACAAGGGTAGCACACAGCTCTCGCTGGTGACAGAGGCAGCGCCGCTCAGAAATTAGTAGGGGGCCAGTGAGACTCTGAGAGCCAAGGAGAGAGAGGAGATAACATAGGTAGTAAGGAACTGGAAGGACTCGACTTGAGGAACCAGGAGGAGGCTGATCGCTCGGGAGCCTGGGATAATGGAAGAGACCGGAGAGGAGGAGCCGATGAAGGGAGTAGTAGTTAGTAGTCCTTCATTCTTACAGTATGCTGAACACAGCACATTCAATGCATTCCCTCAGATAAAGCCACAAGCTGTGTGCGTCTGTGCCCTCAGTTAGAATGTCAGAGCCGACTCTGTGCCTGGACAGGATGTGCAGGAAACAGTTGAGGGGTAAAGAGCGGAGGGAAGGTGAGGAGGGTGGACGGAAAGTCTCACCCATGACCCATCTCTGTCTCACCCCCTCCCTCTCTTACCACACACCCCCTGTCTCCAGCCCCCTCTCTCTCTCTCTCAACCCCCCCTCAGTCCCTCAACCCCCTCAGTCTCTCAGCCCCCTCTCTTGCCCCCACCCCCTCTGTCTCTCAGCCCCCTCTCTCTCATCCCCCGCCCCCTCTGACTCTCAACCCCCTCTCACCCCCACCCCCCCCTCTGTCTCTCAACCACCTCTCTCTCACACCCCCACCCCCTCTGTCTGAGTTGACAAAGGACGTGTAGGACAGGTCCGTGTCTCAGCCGAGACTGTAAGATTGACTCCCGTGTCTGCGTGTGTCGAACACCGAAATAGACTCCCTTACGTAACTTACACGACACAAGTCGTATGACA
>BLSH010322878.1:455127-465936 GCA_018402905.1 Glandirana rugosa | reverse complement strand
GTGCCCCCCCCCCCCCCTTCTGAACCATACAAGGCCATATGCCCTCAACATGGGGGGTTTATTTGTTGACGGGGACAAGGGCCTCTTCCCCACAACCCTGGGCAGTGGTTGTGGGGGTCTGGAGGCAGGAGGCTTATCCTAATCTGGAAGCCCCCTTTAAGAAAGGGGGCTTCCAGATCCGGCCCCCCCATGTGATTGAGTATAGGGTACATAGTGCCCCTACCCATTCACCCAAAAAAAAAAAAAAAGGTGTAGTGAAGAAAAACAGGAGGCAGTTTTTGACAAGTCCTTTATTAAAAATGAATAATGTCCCCCCGTGGTAGCTCCAACATCTATTACGATGGCTGCCAACACCTCTGCTGATGAAGGCTCACGCCGTTATGGCAGCTCCGATGTCTGACAGTTCTTATACAACGATGGCAACGGCCATCGTAATAGACATTGGAGCTACCATGGGGGACATTATTAATTATGGGGCGTGGCCATGCGGTGAAGTCACCCAAAGAACCTGCACCTTTTTGACGTCACTGCCCCGGGCAGGATGGGTCTATGATATCACAAGGGGTGGTCACGCCCCATAGTTATAGAAGAACCGTCAGACACCGGAGCAGGCAGGAGCCGGGGGAAGCGTTTTTTTTGGGCTCAGCAGCGGTGGTGATGGCCATCATGATTGATGTTGGAGCTATGACGGGGGACATTATTCATTTTCAATAAAGGACTGGTCAAATACTGCCTCCTGTTTTTCTTACACTACACTGTTATTTTTTGGGTATGGGTACCCCATACTCATTTCACATGATTCACAGATTCCGATAAGCCCCCTGCCTGCAGACCCCCACAACCCAGGGTTGTGGGGAAGAGGCCCTTGTCCCCCTGCCCCAAAGCACCCCCCCCATGCTGAGGGCATGTGGCCTGGTGTGGTTTTGGGAGGAGGGGGGGTTGGGCACTTGCTTGTCTCCCCTCCCCTTTCCTGCATGCTCAGATAAGGGTCTAATATGGATTTTGAGGGGACCCCAAGCTGTTTTTTTATTTTGGTGGTTTCCCCTCAAGATCCAAGTCGCACTCATTTCAAAGTCGGATCCAGTTCATTAAAATCACATGGAACTCAGATCGATGTCGGACCAAAGTCGCAAGGCAAATTTGGATCGACTTTCATGTCATACCAGTGTGAACCGGGCCTAAGTCAAGCAAGGACAGTGAGTGCTGCTGTCTGGAGACACAAATCAGGTGACATGACGGGCCCCAGGGAGAATCAACCGACAGTGGGTCCCAAAAAGTCTGACTCCAGGCTCTGAAAAGATCCCAACCATACTGTCGGGATCCACCCAGCTGCCTGATTGACAGCTGACTCCAACATTCAGTGTACAGAGGGGTAGAGTGGAGAGTGGTGACTAATAGTCACTGTTCTCCTCTCCAAGAAGACCAATAACTGAGCAATAGGCGGTCATGTGATAGCTTAGTTCTTGATCTTAGAGCGGACATGGGACAGCTGCAGCTTTTTATAACCCCAAACTTCTCCTTTAAAATATGCAACCAGAAGTAGTACATTTTACCTAAAACCCTATGTTTTTATGCACCCTAAGCTTGATCACACGTTATAGCTTACAATTCACATTTGGGCTTAAAGAATCTCAAAATTAAAGCAGTGTTTCTTAACGCCAGTCCTCAACTACCACCAGGTCATGTTTTCTTTCATCTTTTACTTGTGCAGTAATCACAAGGGCAACCCATAACCAAATTACCTGTCAGGGGCAGATAAGGACTGGAGATGAGAAACAATCTGCTGCAGAATGCAACTAAGGGCTCATTCGCATGTGCAGTTGGCACTGCTGCTCCTCTGAAAAGCAATATGAATGTCTTTGACAGGTGATGAGGAGGTGATGTTGCCTCCTCACCAACGATTGCTGTGCAATGCACGCGATTGCGACATGGTAGTATGGCAATTAGAGGTTTAAATCAGGTGGGAGGAGGCAACATTGTGCCTGGTGATCTTTGACTTCTCCCATGATGTTCAGGTAGATCTCCACCTCTTTAAGGTTGCCTACCTCTGACAACCGGTCTCAACCAGGGTTCTGCCAGAGATTCCTTGAGCTGTGGCTCAATGACCTCTCATTTGATGGTGTGTGCATAGCTCCGGGGCCAATGTCACTTGAAAGAGCCAGCGGCATAACACCAATGATCTTTTTAGCTGTCTGGACCAACACTGTAAAGGGGGCATTATTCCTATGACCAGCACTGTAAAGCCTAGCACACACCACTAGTTTTTTTTTTTCGGCCCAATGGGTTGAATGAAAAATAACGGACAGCTGTACTAATAATCCGATGTTAGTACAGTGATTTCCCCTGCGGTTCTATTGTGTTCAAACAAGGAGATGAGCCGCCGCCCCGGCACTTCGGTCTGATCGGGAGTCGGTCGGCTGCTGGTTTTCCAGCATGCACATCCTACAGAATCCGGCCGAACGACTGGCTTGTGTCAGACCAGCTGCCATACACACGGGCTGAATGCTGGGCAGTTTTTATTGAACCGTCCGATGTCACTTGACATTCAGCAAGTGCGTTCTGGGCTTAAGAGGTATTTTTTCCCACTGATGCCTGATGGACTGGTTCTACGAGTGGTTCTCCAGATCTGAAAAGTACCCCCCCCCTCAAACAGGCCATGTTTTCAGGTTTTACTTTATCTTGCACAGGTGCTTTAAATCAGAGTCAATGGCTTGGTATTTTGGACAGCTATTTTATCTAAGAGAAATTCCCAAAACATGGCCTGTTCGGGGTACTTGAGGACAGGGTTGAGAACCACTGATCTAAAGCATATGTATGCAAAAATATAACAGGTAGCTGTAAAAGCTGCAATTCAAATAAAAATGGCATAACTCTGTTAAAAGGAAAAGTTTAACTTCTTATTCCCTGTATAGGTGTCCATTACATCTCTTCTAGTAAATTCTCCCACAGTCTTTAGCTTTTTTTTTTTAAAAAGCAGTGACGTCTACAGCTGACAGCTTCCATGGGCAGAATTACATACTGTACATACGTATTCATAGTACATTCTACCTGAACACAAATCCACTTTTCAGAGAGGTCATTGTACACAGTTCTGTAGTTTTGGGATATACAGACAAAATATTACACAGACAGGGAAAAGCACAGGGAGGGAATTTCCAATGTGAAAGTGAAACTTCTAAAAACTTATGTGGGATTTTTTTTGGTAGTTAAAGCAGGCAAATACAACAAATAAACTATAATTTATTCTAGTTGTGGATTCATTATAAATCTTTTAATGTATTTTACACACAGCTTGAAAAAGTAGCCGAAATGGCTGGTTTTCAGCCACCTACACTCCTTTGTCTAGCAGCACTCAGCCAAAAAAAAAAAGAAAGGCAAGTATTGCAAGACAATAAGGATCAATCACATTGCAGAGTGCTGCCCATCTAACATTGGGCTTCCTCACAGGAGAAGAGTAGAGTGAGGATCTTCTCAGTGTTCTGCAGCTCCTTCATTGTCCAAAGGGGAGGGCAAGAACTGGACAGGCTGTATTTCTCAGCACAACGTAATTTGCAGAAATTCCCAGGGGTTCCTGAATGACAATACTAACTGAAGAGAATTACAAATCCTATGACACTTGATATACAGTATATGTAGTTCAAGTTTGTAATTAGCCTATTGTGTAGAGTTTTGCTTTAATAAAAAAAAAAAAAAAATACCTCTGTATATTGACTTGCATACTAAAAGTTGAAAGGGATACCAGCTCTGTAAAGATGTCTGCTTACCTCACACAGCACAATTCCAAATGAAAATACATCCACTTTCTCATCATATATTTTACCTGGAATGAATTAACAGAATATTAACTGTAAATGCAGCCTTTTAATCAGTCCCCACTCATTGAGTAGAGTAATAATCCTACTCAAAACCACTTGCTATTAGAGTATTACCATTTAACATTTCGGGTGCCATCCAGTATGGGTTGCCCACCACTGTGTAACGCTTCTTGCGGTCTGTTTTACGAAGAGTTCTCTTTTTTGTGGGAGGTCGATCTAGTGGGGGTTTGGGTTTTTCTTCTAAAATGAGCCTGGACAATCCAAAGTCAGCAACCACTACGGTTCCATCCTAGAGTAACAGACAGCTAGCTGAGAAAAGCTGGTTTATAAGAGCAGAGAAAGCCATGTGGGCAAGTACAGGAAATCCAAGATCTATAGCACAAGAATGTTGTGAGAGGAAGAGGAATACGATCAGGTAAGGAATGCAGGGAATGAGTATTATGGTAGAAAAGTAATACCATTTTGATGAGAACATTGTGTGAGTTGAGATCTCTATGTATTATGCTCATGGAGTGAAGATACGCCTGAAAAGAAAAAAAGGAAACCATTAGGAATACTAGTTAAAAAATATTAGAATACTTTAGAAAAAAAAAGCCTTAAAAAATAACAAAAACTATAGTGGTTTTCATTTTTTGTTTTGAAAACGTTGATGGACAATAAAAGATTTTAATATTTTAGTAGCTGCTTTTTAAATCTTTTGAGGAGACAAGTATCATTTTTTATTTTAGGTTCTGCAAGAGATGTTGGGTTTTCAATGTAGAAAGCCTAGCACATAAATGTAAACTGCATGCAGCCTGATCACCAGGCGATATAATACATGCATTTTCTCATCATAGATATTACCTGCAGTGAAAATACAGAGCATGAACTGGCTCTCCCTGTGTAATTGGAAGGGCTCGGCTGTCAGTCTGACAGCTAGGTCCTACTCTATTGCAGAAGGGTTCCTGTATGAAGGAAGCTTGTGAGTTACAGCAAAAAAATAAGAATTTTTAAATAAAAGTTATACCTATTTAACCCCTTATTCTAGAACCAAGTTAGGCCTAGTTCACACCTATGCAGGTTGCAGTTTGCATATTCCAAGCGCATTTTGCAGTTTTCAATACACCTTTTTGTTCCATCGTCTATGGAACCAAAGACCAGAAAAGTGTCCCTGGCCCTTTCCATAAAATGCACAGATGTGAACATGACCCATAGGAAACCATGTTAAATGGACTGTAGTGTGTTTCTGCAAAACTGAAAATGCACTAAAAAATGCATAGGTGTAAACCAAGCCCTAGAGCATCTTCTGTAACATAGTCATTGTTGTCATACATCTTGGTCACATAGTGCCAAAGCTGCAACCCCACCTTCCATTTCCTAATGCTGCAGGTACTGGGAAATGAGGAAGAATACAGCAGACCTATGGAGAGTAATTATACACACAATGCCAGGTGTGAACTGCAATACCTATGGCACCCTAGCAAGACAGGGACGGATTAGGAACATGAAGCATCATTTACGACATGTATGAAGTTTCCACTTGCAGCCAGTTTGAAAGCTGTGTACATGACTTTTATATTTTTCTTTTAATGAAGTACTATTTTTTTTTTTTTGTAGAACTTATAAGTAAGCATTCAAGATAGCAAGAGAACACATTCTGTTCCTTACATAAAGCATAAACAATTCAGTATCATCAAGAGTAGACCTGGATGAAACAGTATACAGTAAAGAACGCACTAAACTGCAATGCATACATTAACTTCAGGGTGCAAAGGTGATCAGAAGAACACAAAAATATATTTTTTCCTTAAAGGACAAAAAAGACATCTACAAATCGGTAAATATGCCAAATTGAAATTATATCAACAAGACAAATTTAGAGATAGAGAGTGGTGAATGAGGGCAACGAAGGGGATGATAACCAAAAGTCGTTGAGCGGCCCCTATGTTGATATGTCAGGGTTTTTCTTTCCAAAATGGCATTACCTGTATTGAGCCACTGTAAAAAGAAAGAAGGACCAGGAAATAGCCAGCATTGTGCAATGAGCTTATGAGCAAGAAACAGTAGACGCACCAGCAGTAATTTGGATGCTGGTGGTACTACATCCTCAAGGACAATACTCAGAAGGGCAGGATTTTTTTTTTTGTAAAGAACTTGTTTCACATTACACACAAAGTCTGTAATAATTTTTCTTTCTTCATCTAAAACCATGTATACAGATCATCTTCTATACAGGGAAAAAAAAAGTAACACCTTATGCTGGCTATACATTATACAATCTTCTTGTATAATTTTCCTTTAGATTTACCAACACCATACAATATGAGGTCAAACCTAAACGCCTTCAATTTGTATGTAATCGGGCAGACCCTTGCACTACATAGTTGGAGGTAAATCTAAAGGAAATGAAAATAAAACGAAGTTGTATAATGTACGGCCAGCTTTAACCTGTTCCCTCTGGTGTCTTGCCTCTTCCTATACAGTGACGAAAATAATTATTTAATCCCCTGCAGATTTTGTAAGTTTGCCCACTTACAAAGAAATGAAGGGTCTATAATTTTGATCATAGGTATATTTTAAATGATAGAGGCAGGATATCAACTAAAAAGCCAACAGAAAAAACACATGATACAAATGTTATAAATTGAGTTGCAGTTCAGTGAGTAAAGTATATGATCCCCCAGCAAAACATGACTTCGTACTTGGTGGAGAAACCCTTGTGGGCAAGCACAGAGGTAAGACATTTCTTGTAGTTGGTTACCAGGTTTGCACCCATCTCAGGAGGGATTTTGGTCCACTCTTTACAGATCCTCTCTAAATCCTTAAGGATTTTGGCTGTAGCTTGGCAACTCGTTTCAGCTCACTCCATAATTTTCTATTGTATTAAGGTCTGGAGACTGGCTAGACCACTCCATGACCTTAATGTGCTTCTTCTTGAGCTACTCCTTTGTTGCCTTGGTGGTACGTTTTGGGTCATTGCCATGCTGCCACCCATCCTTGCCCCATCGTCAGTGTTCTGGCTGAGGGAAGAAGGTTCTCATCCAAGATTTTACAATACATGGCCCGATCCATTGGCCCCTCAATTCGGCCTGTACCTTTAGCAGAAAAAAAAGCAACAAAGCATAAGGTTTCCACCTCCATGCTTGACTGTACGGATGGTGTTCTTAGGGTCATAGTCCTCATTTTTCTTCTTCCAAACAGGGCGAGTCGAGTTAATGCCAAAGAGCTCAATTTTGGTCTCATCTGACCACAGCACTTTCTCCCAATCCTTCTCTGAATCATTTAGATGTTCATTGGCAAACGTCAGATGGGCCTGTATATGTGCCTTCTTGAGGAGGAGGGGGACCTTGCGAGCCCTGCAGGATTTCAATTAATGGTGATATATTGTGTTACTAATGGTTTGTTTGGTGACTGTGATCCCAACTGCCTTGAGATCATTCACAAGCTTCTGCCGTGTAGTTCTGGGCTGATCCTTCACTTTTCTCATGATCATCCTTACCCCATGAGGCGAAACCTTGCATGGAGCTCCAGGCCGAGGGCGATTGATGGTTATTTTGTATTTCTTCAATTTGCAAATAATCGCTCCAACAGTTTTCTCCTTCTCACCCAGCTTCTTGCACAAGGCTGGAATGGGCTACAAGACCATCAGCAAGTCCACAATCTTGTCCCCGACGTCCCTTGACAGCTCTTTGGTTTTGCCCGTGATGGTGAGGTTTGAATGGAAGAAAGAGATTCTGTAGACAGGTGTCTATTATACACATAACGAGTTGTCGTTTAAGCACCTTCTTAAATTGACAGGACTAATCTGTGTACCACATGAGCACATACTGTAGCCAGTCTGTGGGAGCCAGAATTATTGTTGGTTGGTAGGGGATCAAATAAGTATTTTACTCACTGAACTGCAGCTCAATTTATAACATTTGTATAATGTGTTTTTTTCTGGATTTTTGGTTGATATTCTGTCTCTATCATTTAAAATACACATATGATAACAAATATAGCCCCCTACAAAATCTGCAGGGGATCAAATAATTATTTTGCCACTGTACACCTCCAATGCAATTCGCTATGTGAACGGATGCACTGTTGATAAAATTTATAAAAATACTACATATATTCCCTTTTCAACTTACCATTCCACAGGCAATGTCCTTAGAAAATGACACCTTTTGTTGCCAAGGGCATGTTTCCTACAAAAGATAGGACAAAAAAAGCAAAAACAGAAACTTGTCAAATTTGTACCATTAATATATTTTTATAGCAAATCATTCCACTTACTAGATTATGACCGCCCTTAATGCAATCTTATGACCTCCCCATGTCTCACCCCTCTAAGGAAGTCCTTCAGGGTTCCACACTCTATGTATTCGGTTAGCAGATTTAACCTTCGATCCTTATACAGGACTCCAATAAAACGCAGCACATTGGGATGATCCAGGGAACGCATGACCTTTACCTTTTAACAAAACAAACAGAACGCAAACTCAGTGATATGCATGGTGCAATATTTTATGCCTGCATCAAAATGTGCAGATTTTGAAATGTGTATATCTTCATTTAGGAGTCAAACAACAGTTTTTGAGGAGAAAAAAAAAAAGTAAATTCTACAAGTTTGAAGAAGAATATCAAACTTTACTGCAACTCCTTACCTGCTTTGTTCTGCATGCAAGTAAGAAGTGCGAGGGTCTGGTTAGTATAATTACATGGAAAGTTTCACATTTTGTAATTAGAGACACCAATGCCTTTAAGAGTCCAACAGTCTGCCAGTATATCACTAAGGATGGGCTTGGGTGTGTTTGCAGGTGCACGTGCCTGAGCCCGCCGGGAAGTGAACCTTGCACTGCGCCAATCACAGGCAGTGAGACATTTTCCCGATGCGTGGCTGCAGCGATCAAGGAATGTCTCAATGCCTCTTATTAGCGCAGTGCAGGGTTCACTTCCCGGCGGGCTCGGGCACGTGCACTTGCGAACACGCCCAAGAACTACCTTATATGTCACCCCAGATAAAATGCAGTACCATGCTGGGAATGCCTGTAAGTTCAGCTCAAGCTCTGTGCACATAGGGAGTAAATTACAAGAGCAAAGGGACTGAAATTCTTGAACGTTTCATCTGGAAAATAGCACTTTTATGTTTCCAAGGAGATGAAATCTGAATTGTCTAGCAGTGTAAAAAAAAAAAAAGAAGCTGGGCGCAGACTTAAATAGAAAGGCAATTCTTAATAGTGCCATTGTAAAATTGTGATTACAATGAAATTATGTTGCAGTTAAAAAAAGAAATAAAGAAAAGAAAAAGGGTATTTTACCAAAGTAAACTTCTCCTCCACTCTAGCGATGTAAAAGGTTTCTGTTAATAACTTCTTTGTTGAATTATCTTCAACTTAAAGTGAAGTTCCACCCAAAAGTGGAACTTCCGCTTTAAGTGAAGGTTTTCACAGGGTCCCAGGTCCACTTCCTCTCCTGGTGCCGCGGAGCCAGAAGGAAGTTCACTTTCCTCCCCCTCCCACCCGGCGATCTTCTGGGACACATCACAGGTCCCAGAAGATACGCCGGCCATTCACAGAGCGCCTCACACATGCACAGTGTGCACCCAGCTTTGAAGGCAAAGCCGGGGGCCAACACACTTGTGATGTCGGCGCCATGCGGAGAAGGGGGAGAAGAGTGACGCTGCGGGCGGCTGCATCGCTGAAGCCTGGGACAGGTGAGTTTCCGATTATTAAAAGTCAGCAATTACACTTTTTGGAGCTGCTGACTTTTAATAGGGTGGAACTCCACTTTAAAGAGGAAGTAAACTTCCTCTGCAGACATTTACTATATAATAAAGCTTACCTATAGGTAGTGTAAATATCTCCTAAACGTGTACCGTTTAGGAGATATTTACATTACATGCAGCCAGTGGCATCATTGGCGCATGCACTCTGAAGGAACGGCCACGAGTGCTGTTCCTTTCCGAGCCCTGTGCCATGCACGTGCAGAAGTGACATCATCGTGGCTCTGGCCACTCACAGTGCCGGAGCCAGCAAACTCAGAACCTTCGTTCTAGGGTACATTGGATATAAAAAGTCTACACACCCCTGTTAAAATGACAGGTTTCTGAGATGTAAAAAAATGAGACAAAGATAAATAATTTCAGAACTTTTTCCACCTTTAATGTGACCTATAAACTGTACAACTCAATTGCAAAACAGTCATTATCAAGTAGAGAAAACATGGCACAACAGTGACATTACCAAGAACTGGACATCCCTCCATAATTGGTGAAAAGATGAGAAAACTGGTCAAGGAGGCTGCCAAGAGGCCAACGGCAACATTAAAGGAGCTGCAGGATTTTCTGCAAGTACTGGCTGTGTGGTACATGTGACAACAATCTCCCGTATTCTTCATATGTCTGGGCTATGGGGTAGAGTGGAAAGACAGAAGCCTTTTCTTGCAAAGAAAAAACATCCAAGTCCAGCCAAATTTTGCAAAAACACATCTGAAGTCGCTCAAGAGCATGTGGGAAAATGTGTTCTGGTCAGATGGAACCAAGGTTGACCTTTTTGGCCATAATTCCAAAAGTTATGTTTGGCGCAAAAACAACACTGCACATCACCAAAAGATCACCATACCCACAGTGAAGCATGATGGTGGTAGCATCATACTTTGGGGCTGTTTTTCTTCAGCTGGAACAGGGGCCTTAGCCAAGGTAGAGGGAATTATGAACAGATACAAATACCAGTCAATATTGGCACAAAACCTTCAGGCTTCTGCTAGAAAGCTGAACATGAAGAGGAACTTCATCTTTCAGCATGACAACAGCCAAAGCATACATCCATATCAACAAAGGAATGGCTTCACCAGAAGAAGATTAAAGTTTTGGTATGGCCCAGCCAGAATCCAAACATGAATCTGATTGAAAATCTGTGGGCTGATCTGAAGCAGGCTGTGCACAGGAGATGCCCTCGCAATCTGACAGATTTGGAGTGTTTTTGAACACCGACTCTTATTCTCTAGCTTCGGGGGGGGGGGGGGGGGGGAC
>BLSH010322878.1:427332-438498 GCA_018402905.1 Glandirana rugosa | reverse complement strand
CGAAGGAAAAATTGATGATTTTGTGAGTTTACACAACACATCTCCGTTCAAGTGGATCGTTCGCTAGTCACCTATACGTATACTTGTAGATGCCAAGAGGTATTTCAAGCACTATTAAAACGCCAAAACAATAAGGGCGATTTAAGCTGGCCTTACATGAACCAGGATCACCTGCATAAGAATGATCAGGCCCTTAGGGTATCCCATGTTCATATGCATATCCACTGATCGCTTGCTAGGTGAACTTGCCTCTACACAACACATTTGAGTGTTTTAGTAGTTAAAAAGGAAGCCTATGCAGCCGACCGCTTTTTACATCCATTGGGTAGGGTGATCTCCATAAAAAGTCCACTCTGGTGGACTGCATAGGTTTACTCCATCAGCAGGGAAATGGCTGATTTAAATCCCTAGGGTATTCCCATTGCGCTGCTCTTTTGAGGTTCCCCATGTTTCTACCACATAGAACTGTAGTTGTGTTACACAACCTTGCCAACACAGGTTATTGCTTTTGTTTTGTTCTTTGTATGGCCAGCTTTGGATCACCAGATGTAAGTCAGAAGAGTACAGGCAATATTATAGTACAAGGAGTGCTGATACTAACAAGACCGGAAGAGGGAGAGGGAAGGGTTAATAGATTTTACTAGAGCTGGTAGAAATTTATGCAAGAATAAAAGTTTTGCGCTTTGGAAGTGTAAAAGAAGTAACAGTGAGGGTAATCTGACCGGATGGAGCACCGCTTGGTGTTGTTTTCATTGAGGCCCCTTGCATCACGGGTGTGAAGAGAAGAAGGAGATTTAGGGGGAGCGCTAGTCACTGGGGAAGTCAGTGGGGGGTTGTGCTCTACCAGAAGCTGCAGGGTCCGGTCTGAGCAGGAAAGCAGTTTATCAGCCTGAAGGAAGGGTGTAGGAAGGGGATTATAAGGAGGAGATGGCAAATTACCAAAATCACACACATCAATTGTGCCTTCATGCTGACAACATCTAACAAGAATAGGTACCCTATTCTGGACAAAACAATGCAATCCCTGACCTCTTTAGGCGGTAATGAAACGGCAGGAGAGCCATTAATTTCCAAAATTCGATCACCAGGGTATACCAAGTTCTGTGCCTCAAATGTTACTCTGCAATTGCATTAAAAAATAAAAACAAAGACTACATTAAAAAATAAATAAATACATTTCCTTTTTTTTTAATCTTTCTTACTTAAAAAAAATGCAAAATATGTTGTTTGCAAACACTAAAAAGACAAAAAGGTGCCTACTCACTCTGTGACCTGCATGTCCTCCAGCGATACAGATAAGCCCCTCTTGCCAGTTGCATTAGGAGGCAGACGTAGAAGGGTGAGCATGTGGGGCTGCTGTTCTTGGGCCGATTCATTGCAAAGGCCCTCAAAACGTGGCTGCAGAAGAAGCAGCTTTTGGCACGGACCACTATAGAAGTAAGCAACATGGAACAGCATTACTTACTATATTAAAAAAATATGATGGTCTGCATATTTGTATGTAAACTTACACAAATAATTATGTAGTCAAAATAAAAATTTGGGTGCAAACGAAAATACACATTGAATACCATGTGACACATTTACTAATATTTCTGTAACAAAATTCCCCCTATAAAACTAACAGTAGTTAAAAATTTCCTATAGCAAATAGGATTTAAGCAGAACTGGTGCTACAATACCATTTTGGCAGCATTTAATTGCCTCCAAAAAAAAAAAAGAACCTTAAATTCTAATTTACGGTGTACCAGAGTTATTTATTTGGTTAAACATTTCCAGATTGCAGGAACACATGTATCCTCTTTTTTAAAATGTTTCCGTTTCCTTTTGTTTACTTGGGCGAGAGATGTAAAGCATGCGATTAAATTGCTGCATGCAAGTTCATTGCTTCTCTGCTATCAAGACTGCCAGAACTGCAGACAGGGCTTTTCAGTCTTTAGAAGTCTTTTCAGGCTTATAGAGACCATACGCTATACAATCTGATGTACTCTCACTTAGGTTGACACTGAAATCGTGCAAATTCAGCTGTCAGTCCGACTTCGGGGGCGATTTCAGAGACATCTGTGCAGGTTCCTGCACAGATGTCTATTGAAATCGCTCCCGAAGTCACCAAAAGTAGTACAGAAACTACTACTTGGGAATTGGTGTGACGCCGCAATGTCGGTGTCGCACTGATTCGGACGGTGCCATTGCCGACAATTGCCGCCGAATTGGCATGCAATTTGACATGTCAAATCGCATCAATGTGAACCTAGGCTTAGAGCTCATTCATACAGGCGCCTACAATGTAATTTTCTATGCATCTAAACTCAACACTACAGAAATCAATGGCACGTCTACAAATGAAAAATTGTTTACCGCGTTTGGCACCAAAAAAAAGAAAAAAAAAACCCCGATGGGACTGCACGGAACACCTGTTCATCCGTGCCAGCAAAAAACAGGCCTGCAGGAAGTACGTATGAAAACGCCTCGGCGAACAAAGCCTAATGGGAGAGGAAGTAAACCCTGATGGGGTTTACTTTCTCTATATTTCCCTGCAAAGTAGAAGCTTAAGTAGAAGCCCATTATGTGTCACTTACCCGCAAAAGAAGCCTCCGGCGTCCAGCAATGTCCACTGTGCAGGCAGTGTCAATCTTCAGCCCCTCTTCCTTCCGGGGCCGCGACTCCGGCTCTGTGACTGGCCAGAGTCGCGTGACATCACTCTCCCACATGCGCGCGGCAGCCGCCAGTCACAGCACAATCTCAGTGAAGAAACGGCAAGGAGGCCTTTTCTTCACTGCGCTTGTGCCGAAATGACGTCTGCACATCTAGTACACTGTACATCTCCTGAACCGTGCAGGTTTAGAAGAGATGCAGGTCACCTACTGGTAAGCCTTGTTATAGGCTTACCTGTAGGTTAAAGTGGTTGTCATGGGTTGACAACCACTTTAATGGGGACAAATCAACATTTGTTTGTAACCAATGGGCAAGAAAATTCAAAGGCTCAGAATGGTGAATTTTGTTGTTTATTATCTGAATGAGCGTAATTCTGTTCATGTGGCCCTTAGTCGGGAAAAATCCTTTGTACTGTATTTGTATACTATTGTAAAAGGATTTAAGAATCGAACAGTAGTTCTGCAGCAGGGCGGCCCTCCTGCGTAAAATCATGTACCTCCCGCTGTGATTGGACCTGGTGATCATTCCGAGGAGTGGCAGAACAGCGTTTTTATTTGGGTACAGTGTCGCACGACCGCTCAATTGTCAGTTAAAGCAACACAGTGCTGTATCGCAAAAAATGGCCTGGTCATGAAGGGGGTAAAACCTTCCAGGGCTGAAGTGGTTAAAGTACAACTAAAGATACACCGTGTAAAATGTAATGCGGGATACAGAGACTTCCTAGATCCAAACGCTCCAAAAATTTGAACCTTATTCCAATGTCCACAGTTATATTTAGTCAAGTCAAGAGTCAAGAAGCTTTTTATTGTCATTTCAACCATATATAGCTGATGCAGTACATAGTGTAAATGAAACAACGTTCCTCCAGAACCCAGGTGCTACATACAACATCCTAAACAACAGTCACAGAGACAGACAGAAACACAGAACCAGTAGAAAGGTCCTCACCACATACAGTGCATGTGTGCAACTGGTGCAAACAGTGCAGAAAGACACACGAGACAGTGCAGGACAGCACAGGACAGTGTGGAACAATACACAATACACAAAGCACAAAATAGCTCCGCCAGTAAACCTCTCCTAACCAGATAGGGTGCACAGTAGCAGAAAATGTAAACAATACTCTTTCAGATTGCACAGTAGAAGAAAATGTAAACAATACTATTTCAGATTAAAACCTACAGCAGCAACAAAGGTAAAGTGAACAGTGACTGGAAAAATTGTGGACAGAATATTTATGCGAAATAGCAAATGGCAGTGATCCTGGAAGATGTGCAAAAAAAAAAAAGCATGTAAACCTTTTTTGTGTTAGTGAATTAGTGTGAGTGGTACTGAATGATGATGTTGAGTCCGGTTTGTGCAGATCAGTCACACAGAGTTCCGTTCAACTCTTTGTTGAGGAGCCTGATGGCTTGAGGAAAGAAACTATTGCACAGTCTGGATGTGGCGGCCCGAATGCTTCGGAACCGCTTCCCTGATGGTAGGAGAGTAAAAAGTGGGTGTGACGGGTGTGTGTGGTCATCCACAATGCTGTGTGCTTTGCGGATGCAGCGTGTGGTGTAAATGTGCATGATGGAGGGGAGAGAGACTCCGATGAGCTTCTCAGCTGTCTTCAATATCCTCTGTAGGGTCTTGCGATCCGAGACGGTGCAATTTCCAAACCAGGCAGTGATGCAGCTGCTCAGGATGCTCTCAATGGTCCCTCTGTAGAACATGGTCAGAATGGGGGGAGGGTGGTGAGCTCTCCTCAGCCTTCTCAGAAAGTAAAGACGTTGCTGGGCTTTTTTGGTGATGGAGCTGGTGTTGAGTGACCAGGTGAAATTATCCGCCAAGTGAACATCAAGGAATTTGGTGCTGTTGATGATCTCCACTGAGGATCCCCCGATGATCAGTGGAGAATGGTCGCACTCCTGAAGTCAACAACCATCTCTTTAGTTTTGTTGACGTTCAGAGACAGGTTGTTGGCTCCACACCAGGCTATTAACCGTTTCACCTCCTCTCTGTATGCTGACTCGTCGTTCTTGCTGATGATGTCCACCACAGTTGTGTCATCGGCGAACTTGATGATGTGATTCGAGCTGTGCATTGCTACACAGTCGTGGGTAAGCAGAGTGAACAGCAGTGGGCTGAGCACACAGCCCTGAGGGGCTCCAGTGTTCAGTGTGGTGGTGCTGGAGATGCTGTTTCCGATCCGGACTGACTGAGGTCTCCCAGTCAAGAAGTCCAGGATCCAGTTACAGAGGGTGGTGTTCAGGCCCAGTACGCTCAGCTTCTCAAACAGATGCTGAGGGACAATCGTGTTAAATGCTGAACTAAAGTCTATGAACAGCATCCTTGCATAAGAGTCTTTGTTGTCTAGGAGGTTGAGGGCCAGATGAAGGGTCGTGGAGATGGCGTCGTCCTTGGAGCGATTTGGACGATACGCGAACTGCAAGGGGTCCAGTGCGGGTGGAATGGGTCTTGATGTGCTTCATGATGAGTCTCTCGAAGCATTTCATCACGATGGGTGTGAGTGCAATGGGACGATAGTCATTGAGGCAGGAGACAGTCGACTTCTTCGGCACAGGAATGATGGTCGTCGTCTTGAGGCACGTAGGAACAGTGGCGCTGCTCAGGGAGATGTTGAAGATGTCGATGAAGACATCTGCTAGCTGATGTGCACATTCCATGAGCACCTTGGGGGGCAAGGAAATTCCTTATTTTGCAGGGACTTCCTGTTTGGCTATGAGACAGAACGTGAAGGAAATTTCCACAATGGGACACAGATGGCAAAAATAAATCTGACAGGGGTTATAACCCTCACTTACGCTATCTAAAATGAAATTTAAAAAAGTTTTGCCTATAGTTCTACTTTAAGCTTCTATATATTGGCATGGCAATTGAATGAAAATGTGTTGCAGTTGAATGAAAAGTCAATTATGGGAATGTCGAATGCTCTGTTAAACAATGGTTTAAAAAATTGGGCAGTGTAAGTCCAGCTTAACTTCTTGCTGTCCTTAGGCCCTTTAAAATATCCTAGACTTCAAGCACTTGGTAAAAAAAATTTCAGCCGTCAATCGGCTGTCAGTGAAAGTGCCCAATCATATTTACCATAGTGAAAGGGGCCCCCTGCTCTGCTACCACCTATGGCTTTCCCCTTTCCCTGGGGAGCCAGGACCAGTAAACCTGCCAAACAGCGATAGCAGGAGGAGAACGAGGAACATCCCTTCCCCAATCTTCTCTGCTAATAATGAAGCTGGAAGTGATGACCATTGTCACTTCCAAGTTCAGAGCGGTCACTCCCGAGCTACTGTAGACAGGGAAGCAGTTAATCGCATAGACTGGTGGGTACTAATAGAGAGATAGGGTGTGCTGCCCTCCCCTAGATTAACATATAAAGTGGGAAGGTCCCCCAGTAAGGGTTTTGTTGAAATTATAAATTTTGAAAGAAAGAAATTGGTATGTTACTTTAATTATACCCTTCATTAAAAAGTTTGCTGCCACAAAACCCTTATTGGGGGACCCTCCCACTGAATAGGGGAAGCAGTTAATCAAGCATGGTTTGTGCTTGATTAGCTACAGGGGAGGGCAGAGAAGGGGGCAGGGGAGATGTCTTGTTAACCCCTCTTGTGATGGCAAAAAAGTTATATTAGCAAAAGGTTTGAGTGCCTCCAGTAAAGGCATTCTTCCACTAGTGACATCTTGTTCATCAGTCAGTACAGTCATCATATTAAATTAAAGATGGTTAAGGAAAAAAAATCTATACAATGTATTGCTTTCTAGGAAGTACAGTTTATTGACAGCGTATTCACTCCTTGTTGGATACAATGAATGAACTGATTCATAAAATCAGTGAACCACAGAGTATCTCATTTCACGTGTCCAATCTGCCAAGGATAAAGCAAGCGATCAATCATGATTGGCTGGGTTCCTAAACTGAACAATTCTTCACATATCAGGAAATCTACATGTATAATGAATGCAGACACACAGTATGTGCTCATTATACAACTGGCTGTGCTTCATATGTAGTAGTGCAGCACAGTTTTGTAGTTTACTTCTCCTAAGCTCAGCTTTATGGAAAGAGTTTGGTCAAAAAAAGGTTTATAGTACTTTAGAAACAAAAACACAAAATAGTTATAATTTGATATTTTAGACATTAAAACGCTATTGTAGACTTTAAAAAGGCCATTAGCAGTGTATAAAGCCGAGGATATCAAGTGTACCTAATGTGCACATACCGTATGCCTGCATCAGTACACATACCACAACAAATCTAATCATAAGCTTACCAAACACAAAAAAACCCCAGCAGGTACAAGTGTTGCAGGAGTTATTAAAATTAAGCTTACCACATTTACATACTGCATACATGTGTATAGCCAGTATACATAGCTTTTTCAAATAAATCAATCATAGAAAGAGCACAGACACCATATAAGACAAAATCCATAATTCTCACCAGAAAAGTGCTGTACTGTCCACTAAACTAAACGACTCCCCCTCTTCGATCACTGCTTTGCAGCCAGAGCATGAGAAGCATTCCGGGTGGAACTTGTAGTGGGAGACCACCTGAAAGGGAATGCAGATAAGACCGAAAACTCCCAGTGTCTATTTTTGTCACAAAACTTTGTAAATAAGTAAATTTTCTCCATCACTGGTGGGCACTGATGAGGCTACACTGAGGGGCACTGATGTGGCAGTACTGATTGGCACTGATGAGGCGGCACTGATGATGAGGCACTTATATGCAGCGATGATGAACACTGTTAGGCGGCACTGATAAGCAGCACTGACGGGTACTGAGAGGTGGCACTGATATACAGCACTGATGGGCACTGATATGCAGCACTGGCAGACACTGCTAAGCGGCACTGATAGGCACTAATAGACAGCACTGATTGGCACTCATAGGCGGCACTGGGCACTGATAGGTGGCACTGATGGGCACTGATAGGTGGGCACTGGTAGGTGGCAATGGTGGGCACTGATGTGTGGCACTGGTTTTCATTGATAGGGGCACTGGTGGGCACTGATAGGGGCACTGGTGGGCATATACTTTATTAGGGGCTCATTCCCTGGTGGTCTAGGGTGGCATCTGAGGGTGGCACTGAATGAAGGTGGACCTGAGCACTTAGTCACTTACCTGGTGGTCTAGGGGGGTCTCCCTGGTGGTCCAGATCGGCTCCCTGGTGGTCCTGGGTGGGCACATCAATGGTGGTCCCTGGGCAGGCTCCCTGGTGGTCTAGGGTGGCGATCCGAGGGAGGGCTGTGCTGATAAATCATCAGTACAAACCATCCCTGTCAGGGATGCAGCCGATCGGCTCTCCCCTCATCAGGTCTGCAGACCTGAGTACAGGAAAGCCGATAAACGGCTTTCCTGTATTACACTGTGACCAGCCGTGATTGGTCACGGCTGGTCACATGGTAAAGTGCTTCGGATCGAAGCACTTTACCGAGATCTGCATTGCGGGGGGTCAGTCTGAGGTAAGTGCAGATCTCGGTAAAGTGCACCACCGATCGCCGCGATGCGCGCCCCCCCGGGCGCGCGGCGGCTTGTTATCCTGAGGACGTCATATGACGTCCAGTCAGGATAACTCAGCCACTTCCTGGCCGTCATTCTGCATATGGCGGTCGGGAAGTGGTTAAAGAGTAACTCCACTTATTTTGAAAAAAAAAAATTAAAAAAAATAAAAAAAACATTCCCCTCTGGGTGATCCATGTCCATTACAAGGATTTGAACAAACTATGTTGTAGATTCCTACCTTTTCTTATTCTGAAGAAATCCCTGTGTGTTTGTCTGTGTCAGTCAGCTGCTGCATCTGCAGGGCTCTAATGAGGGAAATTGCAGGGCCTGTATCCTTTTAGATGCGATTTCCTAATGACATTTTTGTTGCAGGGGATGCCTAAAATTTGAATTGTATCTTAGGGTAGACTTCTGGGAAAATCAGTGAGCCAATCACACAAGCAGGAAATGATGTTTCTGGGGGGCGTTCTGTACACATTCTGTATACAGAACACCTCCAGGTAGCCATATTGCATTTTACAGGAAATTACAGAGCTGCAGATTGAAAAGGAAAGATAATTTTATTAAAACAATCAATTACAATATGACTTGAGTCACAATTGTATATGCTATATTACCTTTTATTTTTTTCCACGAAAGTGGAGTTACTCTTTAAGCTGTCATTTTTTTTTATGTGGAAAATTTTTTAAAGCCCAACGTGGTAGGGGGAGGGGGGGCTGTGCTAGGAAACGGATTAGTCAAATTTTCTAAC
Source organism: Glandirana rugosa (assembly GCA_018402905.1). NCBI lineage: Eukaryota > Metazoa > Chordata > Amphibia > Anura > Ranidae > Glandirana > Glandirana rugosa. The sequence continues at coordinate 429,586 of BLSH010322878.1, read as the reverse complement.
AAGTTCAAAGGCATACTACAAGTAAAAAAACATTTATGAAAAGAAGTAAAAAAAAAAAAAAAAAAATACTACAAGAAGGCATTTAGAATGCTTGATTTTTTCAGTGGTTTTCTCTGTGATTTTTTTAAGTTGGTGAGAGTCATATCTAAAGGAAAGCTGTACCGTTATACAACCATCCTTTAATAATATTCCCCCACCTGCATCCCACTACTATTAGTCCCAATTCAGCAATCCTCATCGTGCAGCCCATTTGCTTGGCTGTCATTGCTGATCCAATAACATGAGTGGCTGAGCTGGAAAAACCATGCAGTTCTGATTTCACCTGCCGTATGCATTTTTTTGGGTCAGTATCTTCAAGTAGTGAAGTCTGATACAATATTTTCATCAGCAGGTAAGGAATAACAGCCTTGTGTTTTATTACAGAATTCTACCACCCGTGTGCCTTACCCTCGATTTCTCCTAGGTTAATAAAAACAACTGAATTCTTTTTGAAATGTCAAAAGTAAAAACTGGTCATTAAAAAAACATGAGGGCTTTAAAACATGCCAAGTCACTGACCCAGAACAGTTCCTCCCCTGCTTTCCTACTCAGCGGTAGCAGCAGTAAGACAGACCAGGCTGATCTGGCAGAATATTCCCTATGGCAGTACAGAGGAAGCAGGTGAATGCCAAGAAAAAGCACTTTTAGGATGTGTTGACAGGCTTGTGTTTGCTTGAAGCAGTTTTTCCATGCCATAAGGCTACATTCACACAGGTGCATAGGGGCAGCCAGGGGAGGGTGCTGGTGAGAATTCTTGCCGGTGACATTAAAAGCTGCATGCACTGTGTGCGACTAATGACAGTTGGCAGATTTGTACATTGTATAAATCAATGGCCGGCGCCACTGCCCTTTGCATGTAACAACTCATCTGAGCGGTTACATGCTAATAAAGCCTCCAACCGACCCTGGGTGCAGACAGTGTGCAATTAGGCTGTGGAGTTCTGGATGCACACAAACTGGCCACAGCCAATGCGCACGTTTGTATGCATCCATAGCAATGAGGGTTAATGCGTCCAGAAGTGGGTTTTGGCCACCTCTGAATGCAGCAGGTTATCCATCCCATTGCTAAGACTGCTTTCACGCCGTTGTTCTGTGGGCTGACCACAGCACAGGTGTACCTGTGGCTTTCATGCAGCAGCTTCCCCACAGACTATCAGGTTGCGTGGTTTGGGTGCATTTCCTGAAACTGCAACGAAGATGCAGCATGGAGGACTTCTGGTACACTTTCAGAAAATGCGCTACGTAATAAAAAGTCAATGGCAAACAGCAGGTTACACGCATGAAAGCCGCGGGCACACCAGAGCTGTGGCCAAACAGCAGCACAGCAGTGTGAAAGCGGCATTAGGGCTAGGTTCACACACTGCATTCCTGTGTGACGCACATACAATTCAGTGTAGTGCGCTTTGAAGCCATTCATTTGGTCAGTAATTATATGTTCTTTTGGGCAGCTTCACACTGCCCAAGCTTTTGCTAAAGCGCAGCTAAGCCACCGTTTTTGTGCGTGTTAGAAAAGCTTGCCCATAGACTTCCATGAGGTCTGGTAGTTTTGGTGCAATTTCAAAAAGCACACTAAAACTCCTGCATGCTGCATCTTTGTTGTGCTTTCTCAAAGCTCAGTAAACCAAGGAACCTCATAGAAGTCTCCAGGAAAACGCAGCTCACACGCATGAAAATAGTGGGTTACCTGCGCTTTGCCCAAAGTGCAAAAGGACCGCACTGGGGTCGTGTGAAGCCACCCTTAAGACCCCTTTCACACTTGTGCGAATTTTCCTGTGATTTGGGACTGCAAAGTCTCATGACAAGTCATTCCCCATTATTTCCAATGAGTACCATTCATATCTGTACGACTTTCAAGTCGTGCCGACTTCAAAGTAGTCCCTGCATTACTTTGGTCCAACTTTGATGCAATTTGAGGTCCATAGACTTCAATGTTAAACCCTCAAAGTCTCATGCAAATCGCACCTGAATAATATAGATGCGATTTCTGTACTACTTCTGCAACAAAGTCGGACTGATCCCAAATCGCGGTAAAATCGCGTCAAAATATTGTGATTAAAGTCCAACTCCTGAAAGTTTGAAACCTCTACCTTGCAATTGGACTGCGTCCACTCTGTAACTGTTAAATTGCTCATTTAGGTCTAGGAGGCAAAGAAATTAAGAATTACTGTCCCGATCCTCCTTGCTGTTAGACCATAGCGTTTTCTCCCCCATGCTC
>BLSH010322878.1:424073-427322 GCA_018402905.1 Glandirana rugosa | reverse complement strand
GAGTTGTCCTGCGATTTGGGACTGCAAAGTCTCATGACAAGTCGTTTTCCCATTATTTCCAATGAGTAACATTCATATCTTTCAAGTTGTGCCGACTGCAAAGTAGTCCCTGCATTACTTTGGTCCAACTTTGATGCAATTTGAGGTCCATAGACTTCAATGTTAAACCCTCAAAGTCTCATGCAAATCGCACCTGAATAATATAGATGCGATTTCTGTACTACTTCTGCAACAAAGTCGGACTGATCCCAAATCGCGGTAAAATCGCGTCAAAATATTGTGATTAAAGTCCAACTCCTGAAAGTTTGAAACCTCTACCTTGCAATTGGACTGCGTCCACTCTGTAACTGTTAAATTGCTCATTTAGGTCTAGGAGGCAAAGAAATTAAGAATTACTGTCCCGATCCTCCTTGCTGTTAGACCATAGCGTTTTCTCCCCCATGCTCCAGCATTCTATGACATAACGATACTGAGTGATAGTACACAGCCGGAGCACAGGGGAGCGTCGTCTGCTGGTTGAGCAGATGATCGGGTAAGTAAAAGTGCTTTTACTTCCCCTAGAATAAATGAGCAGCTAACCCATGCAGTGTGCACAGCAAAGGGGGAATTTTCAGATTTACGGAAGGTGGGCATTAAAATGACTTTTTCCACAAAGGTCAATTTTCAGAAGTCTAGTTTTTCACATAGCAGTGTTTCCGCAATAAGTACCAATAGGTCCATTAACCACAGAGGACTAGAGGAGTACAAGTCAGGAAGAGACCCCATGAATGTTTTTAGTGTGAAGCAGTAAATATATAGGCTCCTGTCTACGGAGAAAGTGTAGTAAAGGGTTCATAGGATTTGCAGCTTTTACCATAGCAGGTCCTGTTAGGCGTAGTTTGCAGCTCACACATTGTGCTGGCTCTACGATCCAGGGCTCCACAGGGTAAAGAAGTCCTGTTGTGTCAGGTTTTCTGGGGCTGAAATAAAGAACAAAATAGACACATTACTGTGTATTTTCATTGCTGGACACATACATTAAAGCTGTATTGCTAAATTTACTATATTTGGTACCAAGATTTTAACAGGTGGTGGTTCATTTATATATATATATATATATATATATATATATATATATATATATATAAACAATTGGGAAAGTGAATGATCTGGAGATGTATTCAATCTTTTTAGCATAATGTAGAATATTTGGTGACCATATAATTCCACATAATGTTTTCTATGAAAGGCAGTGAGGTTGCTCAAGTAAACAACACCCTGTTTGGTTGATAATGTTACATGCTTCTAAAGTGCATTAGGCAGCTGCTCTATCTCGCACTACAGATTTCCTTTAAAAGGAAATGTGTGCTATAAAATGACACACAACGAATGCATGCTGCATAATTAGTAATACTTAAATAGGACATAGTAAAAAGTAAATATGTAAAAAAAAAAAAGTAAATATGATAGTAAAAATTGGAGGCTCTCAAAGTACATGACCCTGGGGTGCCTTTAGTTTTTTCAGCGGTGCCTTGGCAAAATGCCTAAAAAGTGTCCAAAATTGCATACAAGCCAGCGGGTGGATCAAGCCTGCCTTTTAGTTACACAGTCACATGAATTTTTTGCGCACCATTACAACCTTCTAGCCTCCTAACCATCAATAAGGTCATCGGTTGATAAGTAGGATATGACTGCACAGCATCCATGTTTGTTCCTCCCCTGCCCCCTGGGGCCACTTTAGCCAAATGAAACATTGCAATACTAGTCTGTACCAGTGTGCAATGCGGGTGGATGTTGCGGTGTTACGTTAAACTATTTGACTTTTACATTTTAGAACAGGGTGCCATGTGTTTAGAAACACTGCTCTGAGGTACCAGCTTAACATTTATCCTCATTTTTTTTTTTTTTTGACCAGTGTTTTGTCCTACTCAATCTCATTTTTCCGTTTTTTTCTGCAGACGATTCTGAACATGATAAAAGTGGTCTTAGCGGCGGATTCACCGTGAGATCACTTTTATCAGCGGCGGGAGAGGTGCCCCCCCCGCCACTTTCCGGTCATCTCCGCCGCTTACCGGACCCGCCGGCAGCGGCGGAGATGATCCGATCCGTCTCCCCCAGTGTCTGTGAGCCGAGTGAGCGGCTGAAGCCACTCACTCGGCTCCATAACACAGCAGGGCGGAAATGACGTCAGAAGTCACGTCCGCCCAACGGTCTTAAAGGGTCCGTTTTTTTTTTGGGCTGTCATTTTTTTCAGATTTTTTTTTTTTTTTTTTTTTCATTTCAGTGTAAATATGAGATGTGAGGTCTTTTTGACCCCAGATCTCATATTTAAGAGGTCCTGGCATGCTTTTTTCTATTACAAGGAATGTTTACCTTTCTTGTAATAGGAATAAAAGTGATCAATTAAAAAAAAAAAAAAAAAAAAAAGAACAGTGTAAAAATAAGCGAACGCATACGTAAGTCCCGCCCACATATGAAAATGGTGTTCAAACCACACATGTGAGGTATCGTCGCGATCGTTAGAGCAATAATTTAAGCACTAGACCTCCTCTGTAACGCAAAACTGCGAACTTGTAGAATTTTTTAAACATCGCCAATGGAGATTTTTAAGTTGCAAAGTTTGTCGCCATTCCACGAGTGGACACAATTTTGAAGCATGACATGTTGGGTATCATTTTACTCGGCGTAACATTATCTTTCACAATATGGAAAAAAATTGGCCTAACTTTACTGTTTTCTTATTTAACTAAAAAAAACTGAATTTATTAAAAAAAAAAGCACGATTGGAAGACCGCTGCGCAAATACGGTGTGACAAAGTTTTGCAATGACCGCCATTTTATTCTCTAGGGTGTTAGAAAAAAAATATATATAATGTTTGGGGGTTCTAAGTAATTTTATAGCAAAAAAAAAAAAAACACTGTCTTTAACTTGTAAGCACAGAATTAAAAAAACAGGCTTAGTCTTGAAGTGGTTAAAAGAAAAAAAAAAAAAAGACGAGCGATTTCGGTCTTTCCAGCCGCATACACGGTTTTGTTTACTAAAGCTGGCCCGGACGTGACGTCATAACATCACACCCGGGCCTCTGAGGGTCATAGAGATGACTGGTGACCAGATGGTCACCAGTCATCTCCCTGACAAACAACCGGCGGCGACAGATTCATTCTCCATGTCGCTGATCGTACGGGTGGCCCGGGAGAAGCATTGTATGGCGGCAGGGGGATGTCCCCTTCCGCTGCCTATAAGAATGATCAAGCAGCTGAACTGCCGCT
>BLSH010322878.1:414073-421573 GCA_018402905.1 Glandirana rugosa | reverse complement strand
ATTAGGTGGACCGGCAGGATCAACAGGCATTTCTGAGACTTTGCAGGGAGGCTAAGCGAAAACTAAGTCCACATACACTTACAACTGATCGCTCTCTCTCGATCCCTCTCTCTCTCTCAAAGCGGAATTAAATCCAAACTACAAGGCTACATTTTAATCAACCAGAATTACATTAACTTCTTCTTGCCCCTGCTATACCTGAAAGACGGCTACAGCGTGGGCTTAAAATGTCAGGAGGGCGTACATGGACATCCTCCCGTTCTCGCACTCCTTGGGACTTGGCTGCTCACTGATTGAGGTAAAGGGCCAATCACAGCGGGCCCTTTATCACATGATCAGATGTCAGCCAATGACTGCTGATCGTGGAAGTAAACAAAAGCCGGTTATCGGCTTTTATTTCCTGCACGCTGTCCGCATGAAAAAAAGAAGAAAGCCATTAACTGGCTTCTGTTAAAGGGACATTGGTCCCCTTATTGCCCACCAGTCCCATATATCAATGCCCATCATTACTGCTAATCAGTGCCTCATCATCAGTGTCACTTATCAGTGCTGCCCATCAGTGCCGCCTACCAGTGCCACCTTTCAGTGCCCATCAGTGGAGCCTCAGCAGTGGCCATCAGTGAAGGAGAAAAATTACCGGTTTACAAAATTTTAACAAAAACAAAACAAAACATAAAAAACTTTTCAAAAAAAAATTCTGATCTTTTGTTTGTTTAGCTAAGAATATAAACCCCAGTAGTGATTAAATACCACCAAAAGTAAGCTCTATTTTTGTGAAAAAAATTATAAAAATTTCATATAGGTACAGTGTTGCATGACCGCGCAATTGTCATTCAAAGTGCAACAGTGCTGAAAGCTGAAAATTGGCCTGAGCAGTGGTTATAAGCAGAACTTCAGTCCCTGGCTCTTACCCCCCCCCCCCTGCCTTCCGAGGCCCTGCCAATATTGTGGGTGTGAAGATGTCCTCCACCCAGCCTTCAGGTTTTGACATCCCCAATCTTCCTGCAACATGCATGTGATTTCATGTAGATGCGCAAAGGGGTGGACCACACTCTCACCTAGGCAAAAAATGAGGAAGTGCGGCCTAACTTATTGGCACCAGTTAAAAAATAAAAATTAATGTCCAACTATAAGAGAGGGAAGGGGGATGCCAGGGTAACATCACAAACATTATGGTGAAGGTCTGCTTTAAGCAAGAAAAAAAAAAAATAATACACCAAACAGAAAAAAAAATGGTCTTGGCCAGTATAAAATGTTTACTTACATTTATCATGGAAGGTTATTGCTGGAAATCCTTTGCCTGACATTATACGTTTCCCCAGAGGTCTAGGTCTATCTCCCACATGCTAACTTTAGAGAAGTCAATGTTTTTCAAGGACGGAGTGCTAAATCATTAGATTTCAGCAATAAACATTTAACAAAATGACGCAAGACTCAGATGACATTGAGCAAGATATTTGTTTCTATTCCAGATGTTAGTATTGTAGCAATCACATGCCTATATGATGGTCAGGGCTTTTCATAAGAATCTAGTGATGTCAGAACAATTACTTATCACTCCACATTGCCGGAGATAACATCCAGTAATGAAGACAAACCGTGTAAAATGTCGCAAGCTCCCTGTTGGAGAGATTCAGATTCGCACGGACCGCTCAGGTGCGCCTGTCAGTTTTTCAGGCGGACCTTAATGGACACAGCATGTACGCCTATGGAGCGACGGATGTCAGCGGTGACATGCCTGCTGACACCCGATCTGCTAAACACAGACGGATGGAAAGCCTCTTTTTCATTCGTCTGGCGGATCGGATGAAAATGGACAGACGGTCCATTTTCATCCGATCCCCCATAATGGAGAGCGGAGCATAGTGCAGAGACGGTCCTGTCATCCGCTGGCTCAGCGGGGGATCAACGGAGGGATCCCCGCTGAGCAACGGAGCCCGTCAAAATGGGCTCCATACGTGTGGAAGGACCTTAACAGGTAAAACCTCCCAAAAGGGACAACTATTCCAGGGGGTGAGGTTTCCCTTCACTTCCTGTTGTGTTTCTGGGACAGGGAGTGAAGGGAAAGCAGAAACACAGACAGCATTAACCACTTGCCGACCACCGACGACAAAGTGGCTTGAATATTGCAAACCGCCGTCATATGAGGAGGCGCACTCACTGTGTCCGGGGGGGGGTTGATCTCCGCCGGCTACCCGCGATGGCCCCCCCACAGTGAAAGAACGGAGGTCCATGTAAGTAAACACGGATCTCCATTCTGTTAGAGGGGGAAGGGCTGTGATCACAGGCTTCCTGTATATGGAAACCGTGATCACTCCCCTCCCTCTGCCAGCCCCCATACAGTTAGAACACACCCAGGGAACACAGTTAACCATTAGAGCGCCCCCTCCAGGTTAACCCCTTCACTGCCAATGGCATTTACACAGTAAATCAGTGCATTTTTATAGCACTGATAGCTGTATAAATGCCAATGGTCCCAAAAAAGTGTCAAAATGGTCCAACATGTCCGCTGCAATATCGCAGTACTGCTAAAAATAGCAGATTGCCGCCATTACCAGTAAGAAATAAAATAAAAACACCAGAAATGAATTCTGATCATCCGTAAAAGTGGCAACTTTTGCGCAAACCAATCAATAAACGCTGATTGCTATTTTGTTTAGCAAAAATATGAGGAAGAATATAAAATTGGCCAAAAAATGTTTTTTTATATATTTTTTTTGGATTTGTATTTTAGCAAAAAGAAAGAAATTTGGGGGTTTTTTTTGCAAAATTGTCGCTCTTCTTTTGTTTATAGCGGTAATCAGAAATGACGCAGAGGGAAAAAAAGGACACAAATTTCGTTTGGGTACAACGTTGCATGCCCGCGCAATTAGTACACCCCTTACTTTTTGTAAATATTGTATTATATCTTTTCATGTGACAACACTGAAGAAAGGACACTTTGCTACAATGTAAAGTAGTGAGTGTACAGCTTGTATAACGGTGTAAATTTGCTGTCCCCTCAAAATAACTCAACACACAGCCATTAATGTCTAATCCCCGGTACACACAGTGAGATTATCGGGCGAACGATCGCCCGTTTTTTCTTGCATGCTAATCTCAGATAGAATCGGAAGAGTTTACTTTAGTCACAAAAATTCTCGCACGACAGAATAAAAAAATCAGAACCGATGTGGTGTGTTGTAGTATATTTGAATTGCATTTTCGAAAGACAGCTATCCTGACCATCGGGCACCGTGCGAGAAAGATTTTCTTGCATGTCCAATCTTGTCCAGATGGAATACATCGGATAAACTGTCATGATCGGCTCTCGAAAGCGCTGTACTAACGCTCCCATTATCGTACGATCGCTTCAAAAGCGGTATTTTCCGTAAGATTTTCTGATCGTGTGTACGGGGCTTAAGGCACCCTCACCGACCAGGAAGTGCACCGATATATTTCAGGACAAACGTTCCATTTTTAATGTACTACTTAGGCACAGATAACATTCCTAAATGTCCCCCAGATCATAGAAAATATTTCCTTTTATCATGTTCAGGTCCACTTTAAAAAGAATTAGCAAGCTTGAATAAAAAGCAGTAATTGCCTAAACTGTATTTGGTCACTTTTTAATCAGTCCTCCTAGATGTGTTTTTGCCAAAAGGTAATGTTTTCTTCACACTGATTTGAAGCCGACAGGAAGCCGACCCAGTAACAAGCATACATAGATTAATAGCCTGGCCAAGGCTGACTTCCTGTCTGGGTCACAATACACTGGGAGGCATGAAGGAAGGTGCTCTGAGTATGCTCATTCCTGGGCTGGCTTCCTCTGTTTCCCACAGTTTAGTGAGGAGGAAGCTAGCATGTGAAAGAAAATCTCAGCCAAGGAACTTTTAGTGCCAGCTTTGATTTTTTTTTTTTTTTTTTCTGCTCACAAAGTACAAACCCAAACATTGGCCAGAACGGGTCTCTCGGCAGTTAGCCTACGGTGCAGAGGACCATTGAATGCACATATGGTTTTACTTTTAAAATGGAATATGTGAAACATATGTTACAGCGCTCAACACACTTCCAGGTCCAGAAAAAGAAATTGCCTTAATTCACATAGCAGAACTTAAAAAAACGTATTTTAAATTGCTGATCTTTTCTGAAAAATTCCAAAACTAAAGCTTTCCTCCAATATGTTAGAAGCAGGGGGCAGGGAAGTGAATCATTTCCATAATTAACCCTGGCTGCACAGTGCTGGCAGATCTTATGATAACTAGCAAACAAAAATAGAAGCTTGGCTTCCTACCATCCAGCAGGGCACTCACCCAGCAGTTTGCACCCTCTCTCCTCCCTTGGCGGCGCCGGCATCTCTACTATGGGCGCCCGGCTATGACAGCTTACGCCTTCACAGCAGGGTGCCCACCGCGCATATGGCGCTGCGCTCTGTGACTGGTCCCAAAGTCCTCTAGGACCTGTCATGTGTTCTAGAAGACTTTGAGAGGGAGGGGGAAGGAGAACTTCCGCTTCCGATCACCTTAAGGTGACCGGAACAGGAGCAGCAGCGGGTACCTGTCAAAATTGGGTACCCACTTCCCCCCTCCTCCCCAAAAGCTCTGTTTCACAAACAGGAGCTGAGGAGGAGGCCTTAAGAGCCCTCTCACACTGTGGTGGTAGCGGTAAAGTGCCGCTAGTTTTGGCGGCGCTTTACCGCTGTTATAGCGGCACTATGCCACCACTAGTGGGATGCCTTTAACCCCCCAGAGGGGGTTAAATGCGCTGGCCATTCATTTCAATATCAGGGGCGGTTTGCGTGCGTGTATACGTCGCTCCCGTATCGCCCCAAAGATGCGGCTTGCAGGACTTTTTTTTCCCGTCCTACAAGCATACCGCTCCAGTAAGACAGCACTCAGGCTTTCACACTGAGATGGATGGGGGGGCGGGGGGTTCAGGCACCATTTTTAGCGCTAAAGCATCTGAAAACAGCCCCAGTGTGAAAGGGATCTAAAGTGGAAGTTCCACTTTTAGGTGCTTTATACCCCTTTCACACTGAGGAGCTTGAAAACTGCCCATAAAACTGCCCAAAGCGCTTTTGAGGCATTAGCAGATCGCTTTTTTTGAGGTCATGAGACTAAAGTAAAAAAAAAAAAAAAACAACATTTTGCGGCACTTTTGAGGAGATTTTTAGGCGCCTTTGAAGCGTTTCCCAATCATTTCAATGGAGAGGGGTGTTTTGTTTTTTTTCCTTTTTTGGAGAGGGGTGTTTTTTTTTGTTTTTTTTGGAGGGGTGTTTTTTTTCTTTTTTTTTTGGAAAGGGGTGTTTTTTTTTCTGTTTTTTTTTTTTGGAGAGTAGCGTTTTTTTTTTTTCTTTTATTTTGAAGAGGGGTGTTTTTGAAGCACTCCAAACATGCTCCAAAGATGCAGCTTGCAGGACTTTTTTCACCACCCCGCCAGCGGAGAGGAATGGGCAGCTTTACCATCTGGGAAGATAAAGAGCCTCATCCACAAATACCACGAAGGACTTCAAGCTGTCATTGATGTTAAAGGGGGTAATACACTGTATTAAGAACTGGGGTATGTAAACTGTTGATCAGGGTCATTTGGGTAGTTTCTGTTGTCATTATGATTTAAAAAGAGTAAACACAGTTGAATGATAATAAATGGCTTCAGCCAAACACTAACCACAAGTGAAAGAAATGTTTTTGTGTTCTCATTCATATTCTCTGAAAAATGGCCAAGAAATCATAAATTCTGCCAGGGTATGTAAACTTATGAGCACAATTCTATTATGGAACCCAGATCATTACTGCATATTACCAGAAAATATTGATAGGCTTGGAATGAGATGCATCAAAGAACTTATTACGCAAAATGGTTTGTGTCAGATTTCAGAGCCAGCGTAAATTGAAGGGAAACATTTTGATTGGGATACATTTATTATTCTAAAACACTGTATGAAATGAATTACTGAGAACTGTGCTAGTGAAAAGCACACCGGAGGAAAAAGCCACACAATCAGGTAAAAAAAAATATATAATAAAAACCCATGAGTTGTATTAACATGAATAAGCCATGAAGCAAGCATTACTCCCTTCTGTATCAGACAACCCGAATGGTTCCTATATAGGCCACAAGCACAGTTCCTGATAAATAAGGCTTGGCGTCCAGAAAATTGCCCAATAACTGCCCATTCCCAATAAGACTGCACAAGAGTATGATGCACATTTTTTTCTGATGACTTCGTTTTTTATCATGACGCTGCTTCTTCTCAAACAATATTCTTTCACCTACAGACATCCGACATTGGAGCTTATCTAAACTTGCACTCCCCATTTTGTCTGAAAATCCATGTGCAATACAACCATACAACATTCCAGCTATTTCTGCCGATTAGCTGTGAATCAATGAGTCATCTGGGATGTTAGCTGCTACTGACACGTTGGATTTTAAAGCTGCAATTTTCATTTTATATTTTATTTATTTCAGGTACTTGTATAGTGCTGTCAATTTACGCAGCGCTTTACATATATATTGTACATTCACATCAGTCCCTACCCTCAAGGAGCTTACAATCTAAGGTCCCTAACTCACATTCATACATATACTAGGGCCAATTTAGACATGATCTCCTTTACCTACCAATTATATTATATACATATAAAATAATTGGTAAATAATATATGCATATTATACATTTATTCTCTCTTTAGACAGAACTCTGAAAACAGTAGTGGGTGCTAAAAGTCTTGTTTTTTCCCCAGATGCTTTTTTTAATTCAATTTTAAGATTTTCATAGTATGAGTAAAGTACACGTAAAATCAACATGTGTTTCTTAGTTTTGGATAGGAGTGGGGAAGAATCAAATGAAAAGGGGGGAAAACTGTTTCAAGACCCCCTTTTCCTCATGGGATAGCGACAGCGGAGTTTCTAGTCCCCCTAGGCCAGAAAATGCGGGAATAGCCCCTATTGGCTCCTGCTTGGGTCGGTTAGGTCAGGTGACCCCTGTAGTTAGGCAGTTTAGGGGTTTTGGCAGTCAAAATTCAAATAAAAAGAGGGGTCCGTCCCCCAGTTCTCCATTTGCATTCAAGCTGTGGTGTTCCCTCCCCCCTCCCTATAATATAAAAAAAAAAGAAAGAAAAAAAAAAGACAGCTTTGAAGCCGCAGCTATTGTTGTGTGGCGGTGTCACCTTATTTAACCACTCCCACACTGCCTACAGTGTATTTACTGCGGCAGAGTGGATGTGTTCTGCAAATCGCCCTAAATAAACGGCATTTTGCGGAGTGGCAGCAAGGGTGCACGCGTGAGCACCCGTCATACTCCTGAGGAGTGTGCCCGCGGCTCGGACCCGATGTCCCCAGCGAGCCGCGATGAGCGGCCACAGCAAAAGAACGGGGAACCACCGATGTAAACACGCCGGTTCCCCGCTCTGTCACTGGGAATGTAATAGATCTACTGATCCCTGTCACTGGGATCAGTTAGATCTCTTATGCCCATGGTAGCGCGGCGGGGGGGGGGGGGGGGGGGGGGGGGGGGGG
>BLSH010322878.1:400743-414063 GCA_018402905.1 Glandirana rugosa | reverse complement strand
ATAAAAAAAAAAGAAAGAAAAAAAAAAGACAGCTTTGAAGCCGCAGCTATTGTTGTGTGGCGGTGTCACCTTATTTAACCACTCCCACACTGCCTACAGTGTATTTACTGCGGCAGAGTGGATGTGTTCTGCAAATCGCCCTAAATAAACGGCATTTTGCGGAGTGGCAGCAAGGGTGCACGCGTGAGCACCCGTCATACTCCTGAGGAGTGTGCCCGCGGCTCGGACCCGATGTCCCCAGCGAGCCGCGATGAGCGGCCACAGCAAAAGAACGGGGAACCACCGATGTAAACACGCCGGTTCCCCGCTCTGTCACTGGGAATGTAATAGATCTACTGATCCCTGTCACTGGGATCAGTTAGATCTCTTATGCCCATGGTAGCGCAGCCCCCACCCCCCCCCCCCCACACAGTTAGAACACATGCAGGGAACACAGTTAACCCCTAGATCTCCCCCTGCAGGTTAACCCCTTCACTGCCAATGACATTTATACAGTAATCAGGGGACATTTAAATGTATGATCGCTGTATAAATGTCATTGGTCCCAAAAAAGCATCAAAAATGTCCGACATGTCCGCTGCAATATTGCAGTATCGCTAAAAATCGCAGATTGTCGCCATTACTAGTAAAAAATAAAAACCCCAGAAATTAATTCTCATCATCCGTAAAAGCTGCAACTTTTGCGCAAACAAATCAATAACCGCCGATTGCAATTTTTTAAACAAAAATATGAGGAAGAATATAAATCGGCCAAAACCGATGAAAAAAAAAATTTTTTTTTAATATTTTTTTTGGATTTGTATTTTAGCAAAAAGTAAGAAAAACATTTTTTTTTTTCAAAATTGTCGCTCTTTTTTTTTTATATCGGCGATCAGAAATGACGCAGAGGTGATCAAAGAAAGCTCTATTTGTGGGGGAAAAAAGGACACGTTTGGGTACAACGTCGCACGACCGCGCAATTGTCAGTTAAAGTGACACAGTGCCGAATCGCAAAAAGTGCTCTGGTCCTAACATGGGAAATTCTTCCGGGGTGAAGTGGTTAAGGGGGACAGGTTCAATTTTTAAATAAATATATTTCTTTGTTGTATGTGATGAATATTCTTGAGATTTTGATATGGAGTTTTTGTTATAAGTTGGGGCGATCCCCCTTTTCTTGGTTGATGCAGCTTGAGCCGTAGTGCCTGAGCTGTTATACATGTTTACATTATTTCAATAAAAATTAATATATTTTAAGCCAACAATAATAAAGGCCGCGGCCATATTTATGCCAACAGAGAAAAGGTGTTTTGTTTTTTTATTTATCTGCTGTCCCATTAGAACTCCATTAGGCTTTTACTGCTATGCCAGGGCAACGTCGGGAATGGTTTCAACAGGCTTGCGTTAATGGCATCAGTTTGACATGTCAGTCTAACTAGCAAGGCCAATAACACGTCACAGTTTGCAGTCACTATAGGTGATTTGTATGATTTCTTGGTAATCAACTACAATTTGCATCATCTTGTGCTTTGAACAGCAATCTAATTTCGACCAGCATCCCCCAATTTTAATGGTCAGCAGCAATTTTTTTTTTTCACATACTTTCTGCTATCATCAGATTTGGTGGGCCAAGCCTGTTAGGGAACCTCATGGCCTGTCTCAAATGCAATACCTGGATGACCAGCACTAGGGAAATTAAATCCGAATAGCCAAGGGGGATAGAAAAGTCTGGCTTTCACGCTACAATCAGACAAATGAGTAAAGAAGTATCATTTTTTTTTCCCATCAGTATTCAGCTCCCAGGGGGACAGAGTACATATACTACATGCCTCATCTCCCTCTGCATGTCTCATGCCAATGCTTGCCTTGGGCAAGTGCAGGGAGCTGAAGACAGGCGCTCACTATCAAAGCAGACTTCTCCTTCTAGCTGTGATGTAAGGGGGCCGTGTGTCTGTTACAAGGTACCATCTTGAATCCAGATGTTACTTTTTAAATGTATTAGGGGAATCATCACAGGGCTGTGCATCAAAAGATCTGTGCATGAGACTGCGGGACCAACCACTACTCCCGGCAGGGGTAGGCAACCTGTGGCCCTCCAGCTGTTATGGAACTACATTTCCCGTGAGGCATTGCAAGGCTGGCAGTTACAATTATTCCCTGATGCATGATGGGACGTGTAGTTCTGCAACAGCTGGAGGGCCGCAGGTTGCCTACCCCTGCGACTACTGGCTGCCCACATAAAACTACAAGGGGTGGACACAAGACCAGTCACCCTGCACAAGAACAGATAGCTGTACTGCATGGTCTTCAATACAGGAAACTCTTACATAGAGTGTTGGTTTATGCTAGATTACAACACAGATCTGAAAAGAAATACACAAAATGACATCAAGATGCAAGTAAGAATACATACGGCTTTCGTTTTAAACTACATTTGTTTAGCTTGGGATTCTAGAGTAGCTTGGAAAATCTAAAGTAACCATTAAAATAGATGTCCAGCTTTCCTGTCAGTTTATTTGCTTGGGCCCAGGTGGCCCAAACTATTTCCATTACAAAAAGATGGGGCCGTTGTGTGTTGTAACATTAGCTAATACAGTAAGCGGCGCTGTTCCAGCGGCAGTACAGGCGACTTCCCGTCTGCTGATGGAATTACATAGTCGGGCTTAGTGCTTCTCGGCCATTTAGGAGAAGGCGTGTATTTTTATCAATGAATGTAAGGCCTCCTCTGACTGGCCAAGGTGGAAATTATGACTTCATCCACCCACCTCTTCACATCAGCCAATCAGAAGAAGCTTAGTATTCATCAGAAAAGAAAAAAAAAAAAGGGATTTCATTATAACTTACCGTAAAATCATTTTCTCTGAGTTCACTGACAGACGCAGCCTTCTTATGACACATGGGGTTATGCTCATATCACTAGGAGTAGACTAGGCAAAAATAAAACGAAAGCATAGGTTGGCCCCTCCCAGGGGGCCGTTCTCATCTTAGCATATAATCCCCCTGCACTGCATAGCACATCAGTTCGTAACAAGCCGTACAAACTCCACAGAGGGGTGGGTGCTGCGTCTGTCAGTGAACTCAGAGAAAAGGATTTTACGGTAAGTTATAATAAAATCCCTTTTACTCTTCCATTCACTGACAGACGCAGCTCTTCTTATGACACATGGGGATTTCCCAAAGCTGTGCTAATCAAGAGGGGAGGGCAAACTATAACAGTACCCAACAAAAAAGCCCTCTCAGGCGGCGCCATCCGTGCCTAAACTGCCGCTTGTAATACTTTGCGGCCAAAGGCAGCATCCGAAGATGCGGAGACATCAACCTTATAAAACTTAGTAAATGTGTGCACTGAGGCCCAAGTAGCCCCTTTGCACACCTGAGACACCGAGGCCTGGTGTCTAATTGCATCAGAAAAACCTTCAGGAGACCGCAGATCCCATAGGGAACCAGGTCTACTCCTTGCACTAGGCAATAAAAACTGATGTTCTATGCAGAGCAGGGGGATTATATGCTAAGGTGAGGACGGCCCCCTGGGAGGGGCCAACCTATGCTTTTGTTTTATTTTTGCCTAGTCTACTCCTAATGATATGAGCATAACCCATGTGTCATAAGAAGAGCTGCGTCTGTCAGTGAACGTAAGAGTAAAGGCCAATTCCTCCTGTATTGAATTGTATTGTAATTGTACTGTCTGCCCTAATATTGTAAAGCGCTGCGCAAACTGTTGGCGCTATATAAATCCTGTATAATAATAATAATAATAATTCTGAACGGTGGAGAAGCACTCGGCACCAACTCTTTTAGGTTTTTGCAGCACACAGGAAAATCGCCCGTACTGCTGCTGGAACACTGCACTGCTTACTGCACGTAGCTAAGGTTACAAATTGTATCCATTGTGGCTGCATCATTCTGCAATGGAAATAGTTATATTAGGCCAGGCTGGTCTAAAGCAAACTATTTAACATAATAGATTTCTACTTTAATGTTTGTAATTAGGGGGTGCTGCTACTGTCCAGAGCAGAGCTATAGGCTCCTGCTGCACTCAAACACCTATGAAGAGGGAGCAGAGCGTGGCTTACAGGCACTGGGTGTGTCTACTATAGGAACATACAACCCGTCTTGGCACCCAACAGGATTGAGCAAGCACCGATGACTCTTTAGCACTCCTTAGCTATAGGCGGCACCTGAAGGAAGGAGGAGCGGACAGGGCCCGACAGAAGAGAAAAGGGGGATGTGACCTTTCTGTGCAATATCATGGCACAGAGCAGGTAAGTATAACTGCTTTTTCTTTTCTTTTTTAACGTTTGCCTTTAACATCACTTTGAACCATTAAATCCCAATGCCCTTGTAGGGTAGGGAACATTAAGGCCCCTTTCACATGGGCTTTCCTATCAGGTCAGTGTGGTTGGAGTCCCTGTCTGCTTTGGAGCATTGGAGTTGGCCTATATGTGGATATCCTTGGATGTGTGCTTTCACCTTTCCATTTGGGTGCTGTCTGACCCTCTGTAATTAAAGGGTCCAGACCATCTGATAAGCAGGATTGTCTCTCTATGCACGAAGGTGACAAGAGCAATATCCTACCCTTTACACTCTTGATGGTGCCAGGAATTCTTCTTTCAATAACTTTTATCTCATCCAGCATTCTGACTTATTTGTTGGTGTCTATCATTCCTGGATTGGCGCTGCACCCCAATTTTATTTATATTTTCCGATCAGGTCCACCTTTCAGTTTTTTTTTTAGGCGGACCTGATCAGATGCTCCATTCACTCCTATGGAGTGGCAGATGTCAGCAGTGACATGTCTGCTGACACCCTCGGATATCCGATCCAGCCGGTGAAATCCAGATGGATGGAGACCCTATTTTCCATCTGCCTAGTGGATCGGATCAAATGGGATCGGATGAAAAACTGACAAACGGTCTGTTTTCATCTGATCTCCCCATAGAGGACAGCAGGAATCTAACAGGTCCGTCTCAGCACAGTGAGCAGAGGCAGAGCGATCCTCCTGCTGAGCAAAGCAGAGTCCGCCTGGTGGATCGCCTGTGTGAAAGGACCCCAAGGCTAGGTTCACACTAATGGGGTACGAGAAACGCCACAATCTGTGCAGCTTTCCCACAAAACACATTCAAATTGCACTGCCCTTGCGATCCGCAGCAGGTGTCAGTGAAATCTTACGAACACTCCAAATTCAGTTCGCAAACAAAGTGCATTTGCTGACACCAGATCATAGGAT
Organism: Glandirana rugosa; assembly: GCA_018402905.1. NCBI lineage: Eukaryota > Metazoa > Chordata > Amphibia > Anura > Ranidae > Glandirana > Glandirana rugosa. The sequence continues at coordinate 408,860 of BLSH010322878.1, read as the reverse complement.
ACAAAAACAACCATGGAATCTGATTGCAGTGCGGTTCCAAAACTGTTGCTTGCATGTCTTTGTTGCGATTTGAGCCCATTCAAAATGGGACTAAATCGCATGTGACTTGAACAGGAATGCGGTGCAGTTCCTGTGCAATTCACATGCGCTTCATAATGTAAACCGAGCCTTAAAAGCCAGGTAGCAAGCAAAGACACACACGTGCTAGATGGGTTTCTGCATGCACAAGGCCTAGAATTCTAAGATGTATGCTTAAAAATAAAACTGCTGTTACATATATTTCAAGAGCACAGGGCGTGTGATCCCTGATGGTACTCAGGCATTGAATTCTCATAAATATGAGCGCAATTAATAAATATGCCCATTATAAGGCTGATTCATACTGACAAACATTGACTGAGTCAAGAAATTATTCATCTGTAAATAACAGTATTAGAAAGGCTTGGTTGCATGCCACCTGTTTAGATGTGCTGCAGTGTGTGTGTGTGTGGTCGGTATATAATAGACTGATATTTAGGTACTGAATATATAACCCATATACTACAGTTAGGTACCGATCACAGAAGACCATCCAAACCTCACCTACAGCGTTCAGTAGTGTCTAATGGATAGAGAAAACATTATACATGTCATTTTTCGATTAATCGCTTGTTCACCAATATTTTTGCAACAGACTGAGACCAAAATACTCTGCATGAAGCAATTGTCAGCAAGATGTTAATCTCATGCTAGTAAGTGAATAAACATCTCTTGTGTGGCTAAGCCCTGGAGATCATATATACAGCTGATGAATGCAAAGGCTGTCAGTGCTCTTCAACCAAAGAAGCAATTCAATTGAACAGAAAGATCACTGCTAACCACAGACACAGCAATCTGAGTTCATGTTAGCATAATGTGGTGCAATACAAGACATGCCTCACTAATGGCCCATACACACGGTACGACGGTCGTACAACAGCTTGTTGTACGATAATCCGGCCAATAGTACGCGCGATTACAACAGCCAACGTTTGACAATCGCACAACAGAAGTTGGCTGAGCAAACTAGAAAACTTTTGTTGGCCAACAAGCCGTTGTACGACTGTTGACTCGTGTGTACAGAAGTTGGGCCAACAAAAGTTGAAAGTGCAAACACACATGCTCTGAATCCAGGAAGTATTCGGTTGTGTAGACTTACGTTCCTAACTCACAAATCACATTCCCCTGAACTTCCTCTTCATACGCTCGTAACACGTCACTACATTCGACTTTGTTGGCCGATTACTTGACTCGTGTCAGTACGGTCCAGGGGTAGGGAACCTGCGGCTCTCCAGCTGTTGTAGAACTACATTTCACATCATGCTTCTGGGAGTAATTGTATCCATCAGCCTTGCAATGCCTCATGGGAAATGTAGTTCTACAACAGCTGGAGAGCCGCAGGTTCCCTACCCCTGCGCTAGACCATACCGCCAACAGCCAATTGTTGAACGTGCGGTTGTACAACAGTCGCACCGTGTGTACAAGGCATTAGCAGCTTGGTTTATTGAGCTATATGGCTTGAGTCACCTTGTGGCCCTAAAGAAAGGCCACTACTCGGCAAAGTGCACAGGATACCCTTTTGCTAGTGTACAAATCCCAAGATACCAGATCTCCCATTTACCTTGAAGGTAGTTATGGAGTATACCAAGTATTGTTCAGATTACCTGAACCTGCTGCAAATTTCCTGTGCTTTCTAATATCTGGACACTTAACTCCCATTGTATGTACATTGAGAAAGGGAATGAGCCGTAAATTTGCACAACAAGTGATTAAGGGCACTAACACCCTGGAGGTGGGGCATTAGCGGTAAATCCCCGCTAGTCACAGCAGGGATTTACCGTTGTTACAGCGGCGCTACGGCAGTGGGAGCAGTGTGCTTTTAACTCCCCACAAGGAGTTAAAAGTGCCCGCTCTCCCGAGGCGGTGTGCAGCCGCTTCGGAAGCGCTACCCCATTGTTTTCAATGGGCAGGGGTGGTGGAGGAGCGGTATATTACCGCTCACCTCACCGCTCCAAAGATGCGGCTTGCAGGACCTTTTGTAGCGTCCTGCAAGTGCACTGCCCCAGTGTGAAAGCCCTCCGGTTTTCACATTCGGGTGGATGGGGAGTGACTTTTGAGGCGCTTTACAATCGCTATTTTTCAGTGTGAAAGGGGTCTAAAAGTTCACCTTTTCACAAAAAATGGGTTCAGATGCCAGTTCAGAGGCATTTGAAACGCCAAACAGCTTGTAAACGCCGCCAAACGTGCCTAAATGCGGTAACTCACGTCTAGGACCAGTTCGTTTACAGGCGTTTCCATTTTTTTTAAAAACGCTCCTAGACGTGAACACGGCAAAACGCAGCTCAACGCGGCATGCAAAAGGGCCGTTTTAGACGCCGGCTTCTAGCTGTCAAAAAAAACTGTTCAGGGGAGGTTGAAACAGCGTCCTGCGTAAATGGAGCCTAAGACGTTTGTGAAGATGCAAAGGGGGGGGGTTGAGAGGCCACCAACCACCCACAAGACACACTATATTACCAAAAGTATTGGGACGCCAGTCTTTACACTTACACACACCCTTTAATGGCATCCCAGTCTTAGTCCGTAGGGTTCAATATTGAACTCTTTGCAGCTATAACAGCTTCAACTCTTCTGGGAAGGCTGTCCACAAGGTTTAGGAGTGTGTCTATGGGAATGTTTGACTATTCTTCCAGAAGTGCACTTGTGAGGTCAGGTGTCCCAATACTTTTGGTAATATAGTGTATATGCGTAAGCTGCAGGGCCACTTCAAGGCAACCTAGTGTACTGCAGTTTTAACTCTGGACGCTCTGAAAGTTTACAGCGTTAGAACCGCAGTACACTGGGCTGCCATGATGTGGCCTCTGAAGCTTACGCATATAGTTGCAAATTGAACCCTGGTTTTATCGTGGACTGTTAGACACGATAATTCGGTCTGTTGCAAGCTGGTTGGTAAGTGAGCTGGGAATTTTTCTCTGTTTTTGTTTGCCCCTCCATGCTGTAAAGGCCAGTTATAGGTTGGGGTGGTTGCCATTTGTTTGTACTGTAGGTGATACAGCAACCCAGGATACATCTGTGGGATTAACACAAAGTGCTTTGCCCACTCTGTGCTGCTGTGGAATGCAAGAAACATTCCAGCAGCCATAACAGGCCCACACTAGACACAAGGAAGCTGTAAATCGAGGCCGAACACAGGGAAACCTAACGTGCCTGGGGACAAAACATATATATGGTGTCACCCCTGTATACAGACCTGCTGCTGAGCCTGCTAATGTTTTTACTTCTGTCTGTGCCTCTGCTGCGGAGATTCACCCCTCTATTTGGATTGGTGACTACTGTTTGGCAGGCCATACACGGTCGAATTTCGAAAGAATTTTCTTTTCAAAATCAATAATTTCGTGCGTTTTTTGATACGATGGTGCCACCATTGATTTTCGAAATTCGGCCAACCAAGCCCTTCAATTTCCCTTCATGTTGCTATAGAAAATAATTTTTGTGGCCGGGAATCTTGTTTTCTTTCTGGGAATTTTCTTTTCTTGCACTCATGTGCATTCTTGTTCTATAACATCAATGATTAGAAAATAGTTTATCTAAAAATTTCCAACATGACCGATTACTCAAATTCGATTGCCGCACAAAAAAAAAAATCGGCTATTTCTACAGCCCACTCATGGTGCGAAATTCGAATGAAAATTCTTAGGGCCGGTTCACACCTAGTCGATCCGACTTCAGAGGCGACTTTTCTAGGCGATTTGAGCGCGACTTTAGCAAGACTTACAACACGACCTGAAGCGATCTCCATGCCAGGCGACTTTGCCTGTGGCCAATCAGAGAAGTAAGGGAGGGGGGGTGGCCTTAAAAAATATTTTTATTTTTCCTGTAAAGTCGCTTCCTTATAGACGGTGATCCGATTTGGAAGCGACTTCAATTGAATTCTATGGGCTCAAATCGCCTAGAAGTCACGTTGAAATAGTACAGGAACCTTTTCTGAAGTCACCTTGAAGTTGGAGCAACTTGAGTAGCGTATATTAAGACGGCTCCATTCATTTCAATGGGATTTCACATGTCAAGCGATTTGAGGCGACTTGGGGCAACACAAGTCGGATCACAAATCGCCTAGGTGTGAATGGGGCCTTAGAAACGATTTTCGAAAGAAAATTATTTTGAAATTCGACCGTGTATGGCCTGCCTTATGCCCCGTACATACGATCCGAAAATCGGACGACAGATCGTCCGTTTTCTGTTGCATGCTAATCTCAGATTGAATCGGAAAAGATTACTAAAGTCACAAAAATTCTCGTACAGCAGAATAAAAAAAAAAATCGGAAGTGATGTCATGTGTTGTAGTGTATTTGTATTGTATTGTCGGACGACAACTGTGCTGATTAAACAAAAATCGTACGATCTGGTACCATGCGATCAAAATTTTCATGCTTGTCCGATCGAATATTATCTGATCAACTGTCATGATCAGCTCTCGTAAGCTGTGTTCTAACGATCCGATTATCGTACGATCGCATCATATGCGGTATTTTTCGTCCGATTTTCGGATCGTGGCCATACATTATATCATTTTCTTGTACAACTTTCCTTTAGATTTACCAAAACCATATAATATGAAGTCAAACCTAAATGCTTTTAATTTGTATGGAATCAGCCGGGCCCTGCGCTACATGGTTGAAGGTAAATCTAAAGAAAATTGAATCAGAAAATTGTGTGGTGTATGGCCAGCTTTATAGGGACAGATTAAACATTTTAGAGACGTCACCAGCACAGTAGAGGAGGGTAAAAAGAGGCAAACTGTTCCACTGACAGCTGCCAAAGATGACGATTCCCCTCATTTTCATGAGATTTCCTCTCATTTCCTGCTGCGCCTCCAGGAAAGAAACTGAAGAAAAATCTGCCAAGTGGCATTCTAACCCTTCCCTGCTCTATCCAACACTATTAAAAAAAAATATTTTTGGCTTTACATGCACTTTAAGCACGGGTAGCTGTCCCACCCACCTATTGTGAAAAGGGAAGGAATTGCACTTGCATAAATGCAGATGTTACAATGCTAGATCTCTTATCTAGCACTTAATAAGAATTGTGGTTCATCAGTGCTCGCTCTAAGGACCCTTCCATATGGGTGGCCAAAGGGCAGTAAGAACAGCGGTTATGCTGCATTTTGACTGCCCAGCTAAATTCTACTATTGTAGCTGGACAGTGCTGTACACATGGTGCGATTGCAGCAATTTTAAAGCAGACCTCCAACCAAAAGGAGAAGTTCCACTTTAAGCCCCCCCCCCCCCCTCTTCTCTAGATGGCACCTTTTTTTTCCCCAAGGAGGGGAACGAATACCTGGTTCTGATAAGATTCAGATAAGCCCCCTGCCCACAGACAACTACCGCCCAGGGTTGTGGGGAAGAGGCCCTTGTTCCCATCAACATGGGGACAAGGTGCTTTGGGGGGGGGGGGGCCATGTTGAGGTCATGTGGCCTGGTATGGTTTGAGGAGGCTCGCACCCCCACCCCCTTTCCAGGCCTGCCAGGCTGCATACTTGGATAAAAGTCTGGTATGGATTTTCTTTTTTTTTTTTAAATGTTGTTGTGCAGGGCCATGCTGATTTTTTTCACAATTTTTTATTGCTGGACATTTTTCTTCTTCTTTACCTTCAGCTGTCAGTGGGGAATCCCGCTGACAGCTGATGAGTCATTCATTGTTAAGGACGTGGCATCCAGCTTCTTGGCCCGCTCCTTAAAGCGGAGTTCCACCCAAAGTGGAACGTCCGCTGGTTGGATTCCTCCCCTCCTCAGGTGTCACATTTGGCACCTTTCGGTGGGGGAGGGGGAAGAGGACACCTGGTCTTTAAACAGGGGTCCTTTTCCACACATCCGGCAGCTCAGGCCGTCAGCCGCTGTCAGCAGCCTGGCTCCCTCCTCGCTCTGCTACTGGCCAATAGCAGAGCGCAGCGGAGCCTCGCGCATGCGCAGTAAGGTGTCCGGCGGGAAGCTGTAATGCTACACATCCGGGTTCCCTTACCCGCAATGGATGCGGCTGCACCTGACCCCCGATCCGAAGATCGGCGGCGGGTGCCAAGATCGCTGGACTTCAGGACAGGTAAGTTCCTATTATTAAAAGTCAGCAGCTACTGTATGTGTAGCCGCTGGCTTTTAATTTTTTTTTTCCAGGCGGACCTCCGCTTTAACAACCAGCTAATGTTAAAGTGGAGTGCCACCCTGTTAAAAGTCAGCAGCTACCAAAAGGGTAGTTGCTGACTTTTAACAATCGGCCACTTACCTTTCCCTGGTTCCAGCGATGCGGCCGCCCGAGGGCTCGCTCCTCTCCCCCTCCCCTCGGCGGTGCTGGCATCACAAGCGTAGGCACTTGAAGCCAAAGCCGGGCGCTCACTGCGCATGCGCGAGTCGCGCTGTGGCTTGTGAATGGCTCGGCGTATCTTTTGGGACCTGTGATGTATCCCAGAAGATCGCCGAGAGGGAGGGGGGGGGGAGGTGGACTTCCTTTCCGGAGCCACGACTCCAGGGGAGGAAGTGGAACAGGGTCCCTGGTCACCCCCCCCCCCCCCAAAAAAAAGACATGTCAATTGTGGCATGTAAGGGGGTCACCTTCCCTTAAAGCGGAAGTTCCTCTTTTTGATGGAACTCCGCTTTAAAGACGCCGGCGGCTGCCGGCTCCACAAATTCGCATCTGAACTGCATGTAACGGCACACAGTTTTTTATTGCAGGCCATTTTTTTCCCTTTACCTTCGGCTGTCAGTGGAGAATCCCGCTGACAGCTGATGAGTCATTCATTGTTAAGGACGTGGCATCCGGCTTCTTGGCCCGCTCCTTAACAACCAGCTAATGTTAAAGACGCCGGTAGCCACCGGCTCCACAAATTCGCATCTCAACCGCATCTAAAAATTGCAAGCCAAACAGCTGCTTTGGAAAGTCACAGTGAAAACTGAGGGGAAATTCACAAAGGACACGTGTGACCCTCACCTTAAGGTCACTAGGAGCTCACCGAAACTACGAGCAAAACACTCAATTTGAAGTCGCAGTGCGATATTTTAAAGCGGAAATAACGAAAAACTGAGAACAAGCAAGCTCTTTGTTGCAGAAGAGACAAGCAATGTCTCTTCTGCAAAAAAAAAAACTAAACCTACCTGCCTGCTTGCAGTCTGCTGTGGGATGTACACTGAGCTATGCAAGTGCAGTTCAGTTTACATTCCGGCACAGCGCTAGGATGACTGCATTCCTGTGCATGAATGACATCCTCCTACGCTGGCCAATGAAGACGGCTTCAGCCCCGCACCTGGAAGAAGCTGGGTCAAAGATGCCAGCAAGGTACGTTGGACCATTGAAGCAAAGATAGGTATTGTGGAGTTTAGCTTCACCATAATACAAAATCCCCATTGAGATTAAAATAGAAAAAAGGGAGTGCTGTTTCCACCCGAAAGAGCCCAAAAGCTCACTATACAATCTGATTGTACAATCAGACTTTAGTGTGTATGGACACCACCCTTATAGTTACTCTATGGTGTGATAAAAACTGAACGATTGCTGTCATCAATCCAGAGAAACAAAAAAGGTATGTCAGAGCAATGGTAATTTTCACCCCCTTACACGTAGATAGATCATAAAGCTAAGTATACACATTGGCACGCTCTCGTGCCAACCGCACACTCCCTGAGTGTGGCAGCGAGTCGGGCAGACTCGATGTCCGCCAGCGACCCGCGATCGCCTACTACAGAGGGAGAACGGGGAACCCCGATGTAAACACGGAGGTTCCCCATTCTGACAGGGGACATGACAGTGATCTACACAACCCTGTCATTGGGATCAGTTAGATCTGTCATGCCCCTGCAAGTCCAGCCCCCATACAGTTAGAACACAGTGAGGGAACACAGTTAACCCCTTGATCGCCCCTAGTGTTAACCCCTTCCCTGTCAGTGACATTTAGACAGTAATCAGTGGCTATTTTTGCTCTGATCACTGTATATATGTCAATGGTCCCAAAAAAGTGTCAAAATGTCAGATTTGTACGTTGCAATATCGCAGTCCCGATAAAAAACGCAGATCGCCACCATTACCAGTAAAAAAAAAAAAAAAAAAAAAAAAAAAAA
>BLSH010322878.1:381634-395006 GCA_018402905.1 Glandirana rugosa | reverse complement strand
TGCAATCACCCCCATTACACAGACTGGGCTCCTGTCACTGATCTCTGGTCTGGACATGGGGAACTTTACTGTGCAATCACCCCCATTACACAGACTGGGCTCCTGTCACTGATCTCTGGTCTGGACATGGGGAACTTTACTGTGCAATCACCCCCATTACACAGACTGGGCTCCTGACTGTCACTGATCTCTGGATATGGGGAACTGTGCAATCATCCCCATTACACAGAGTGGGCTCCTGTCACTGATCTCTGGACATGGGGAACTGTGCAATCACCCCCATTACACAGAGTGGGCTCCTGTCACTGATCTCTGGACATGGGGAACTGTGCAATCACCCCCATTACACAGAGTGGGCTCCTGTCACTGATGTTTGGACATAGGTGTGCGCAGGGAGTGTGCCAGCTGATTCCCCCCTACTGCCTGCCCCCCCCCCCTTGCAGTGCTGCTGGCTTCCCTCCTCTCGGCCACTGCAGGGCATGTTTCAGGATGGAGAGTGGGGAAGGGCTAGTCTATATGTCATTTACCAGCACTTTACTTTTCTAAATGAACACACTCACTCACTGTAGTCATTCAAATGACTCGCGCGCTCACTGTGTTCGGGGGGGCAGGGAGCGGGTAGGGCAGACTCGATCACCGCCGACTACCCGCGATGCCCCCCCCCCCCGCAGTGAAAGAACGGAGGTCCGTGTATGTATGGAAAAATCCAGCTCATGACAGGCACCTGAGCCTGAGTCTGTGAACACTGGTAATGCCCATGGTTCCATTAGATGAGCAGATGTGGTGACTTTAGGTGTAAACCCCCGGAGAGGCCGAAGCTCTACCCTGTCCAGAAAGAAAGAGATATGTTTGTCTCCTATCCCTAAAGCGTGGAGCTCCGAGATTCTTCTGCTAGATGTAATGGCCAAAAGGAACACCGACTTCCAAATTCCAAATTGTGGTTTCTTCTACAGGTGCAAAAGGATGGTTGGATAAGACTTCTAGAATTAAGGGTAGATCCCACTTGGGAAAAGAGTGCCTCCTAGGTGGGCGTGTCTTTAATACCCCCCTAAGAAACGTGACTACTAGGGGGTTTTCCGCCCATCTCATATTGGTTGCCACAGAGATTGCTACTACCTGCACCTTAAGGGAGCTCAGGCCAAGGCCCAGATTCAGTCCAATCTGGAGGAATCTCAATATGTTGGAAGTAGAGGGGTTGATTGGGTCGAAGCCCTTTTCGGTAGTGTAAGAAACAAACTTGTCCCAGATCCTTGTGTATATTTTATTTGTTGTCGGTTTTCTGGCTTTCAGAAGGGTAGATATGACCTCTTGAGAACCGTAGCCGAAGATCTTGAGCATCTTCTGATTGATGTCCCTCGTCTTCTGTTGGGGTAACGATACTGTGCCCTGTCGTGTATCAAATATTGCCCCCAGATAAATCATGATCTGTGTTGGTGACATCTGGCTTTTCTCGTGATTTATCAGCCATCCTAGTTCCGTCAGTGATTGCACCAGTGTGTCCCTGTGGGCTATAAGCTGATTCGGGCTGTTTGCCAGCAGGAGGATATTGTCCAGGTAGTGGTATATCCTTAGTCCCCTTTCTCTCAGAGGGGCTAGGACAGATATCAGCACCTTCGTAAACACCCGAGGGGAGGTGCACAGGCCAAAGGGCAGAGACTGGAATTGCAGGTGGACATGACCTACTGGGAACCTTAGGTACTTTTGGAAGGAGGGTAGGATCGGGACATGCAGGTAGGCATCCTGCAAATCTATCAATGTTAACCAATCCCCTGGTTGTACGGCCTGGATTATGGTATGCAGCGACTCCATCTTGAACTTCTCGAGGTGGATGTATCATTTAAGCCTCTTTAGGTCTATAACTGGCCTCCAACCACCTGTCTTTTTCTGCACTAATAACAGGGTGGAATACAACCCTGTAAATCGCTCCGATGAGGGCACCTGAATTGCTGCCTTTTGGAGTTGTAGAGACGTTATCAGCTAGTTTAAGGCAAGTGCCTTCTGTGGGGAGGCTGGTGTCTCTGTTCTTATGAAGGAAGTTCGAGTAGGCTGGTAGGAAAAGGTCCAAAAGTGCCCATATTTAACTGTGGCCAGAACTCATGGGTCTTGGCATCTGACAGCCCACACCAGAAGGAAATGTTTTAACCGAGCCCCCACCTAGGGTGACTCCGTTCTTCTGGCGTCAAAAGGACTTTGCCTCCTCCTGGGAAGTGGTGGGGGCCTTATTTCTTCTGGCCCCTAAGAAAGATGCCTGAGTGCCTCTCCAAGAACTCTTGTTGTCTCTAAACTGCCGTGACTGCCTGAAGTCTCTGGAGCTTGACTGTCGAAACCTTGATAAATAGGCTCTTGTCTTCCAAAATTTACTATCCTGGGGAATCAAACCGGACTTCCCTCCTGTTACTCGGGAGATAGCCTTGTCCAGCTTATCCCCGAACAAGGATTTTCTATCAAATGGAATCCTGCACCAACTTTGTTTTGATGCCAGATCAGCTATCCAAGGCTTCAACCATAAGGCCCACTTAGCCATCACTGAATGCAGCATTGAAACGTGTCAATGGCTGCCTCTCCCACAAAATCTGCCGCCAACTTGAGTTCTTCTAAAGCTTTGATTATGTCATTTTTGGGAACCTCTTGGCGTATGGCCTTCTCCATATTCTCGGTCGAGACCCTGATAGCATTGGAAACAGAAGTTAATGCGATGGCCGGTCTAGAGGCCGCCTCAGCAGCTAAGTAGCTCCTTTTGAGGCCCAGATCAATTCTTCTATATAGGGGGTCTTAAAATCGACATGGTAACATTTTTCGCTAAGTGTGCCACTACCGCATCCACCACTGGCTTCGAGCTGACGGACTGGGTATACGTATCTGCTAATGGATACAACTTTTATAATCGGGCTAGGGAAAACTTATTGTCTGTCTTGCTCCATTTATCTTCTATAACTTCCCTAATCTCTCCCATTAAGGGGAAGATGATCTGTTTTCTCTTAAGAAATGGAAAATACGTTTTTGACTTTGGCGGTGGTTCCACTTCCCAGGCAATAGCATCTTTTACGGCCTGAACGAATGGTTGCACTAGATGAAAACTGAATCCTGAAGGCTTTGTGTCCTCTAAAGATTCCTCAGATGAATCTTTTGGTGGCTGATCTTTGGCTATCTGCCCTGAAGGAGGTAAAGGGGTACTGACAGCGGAGGGACCCAGGATACTGGGTTCTATATCCTGCACTTCAGGCCCTTGTGGAACTGGCTGCGTGGGGACTAACACCGCGAGTGCTGAAAATTAGTCCTTCATGGTCTGTTTAAGTAGACTGACCACCTGTTGACTCTCCAGTTCCCCGTTTGCCGCATTATCCCTGAAACAGTCCTTACAGACCAATTTATCAGGGAGTGGAACAGCGCCACATGCCCAGCACTTCTTTCTTGATGATCGGGCTGGGGCAGATGGAGAGTAACCGTGTCTCCGAGATCTTGACCTTTCTGACTACATATGCCGTGAGGAACGTGACGTCCGCTCTGAAATATAGTCATCACGATGCCTTGAGGACTTTCTGGATCGTTTTGAAGGAACAGGGCTGCAATAGACAAAGCCTGTTTGTCAGCGTCGCACTCTTTTTTTTTTTTTTTTACTCACGTACAGATGGTCCCATACCTATAGGATGCGCGAGGATCTTGGGTTTGTGAGGAATGACTTATGGAGAAAAAAAAGGGCTGGAGGATCAGCTGCAAGATGATAGAAAGGATGAAGAGTAGAGAACTCAAAGAAAATAATACCACAGGCTTAAATGGAGTAAATGAGAAAATGACCTGTTGCTGCACACAAGAAGACCTGCAGGGCACGTCATGGAGCCAAACTTTTAAATGCCACCAGAGTGGGCGGGTGAACTGCCTGAACCACCCATCCTCTGGCAAGAATTATTCCAAGGGAACCTGTAACTAAGGTTTCCCTGAACAAAAATGGCATCCAAGGGTCTACAAACAACTGTGCATGTGCCCTGGCATGTGCGCCGCCCAATTACTGCTGGGCGCACGCAACCCTCGAAACACTGTGCAATGCCCCCATGGCGCCAGGGTGACAGCTTGCACCCTGCTTACCCTTCCAAGCCCCTCACTGGAGAGAGCGGGAATGTTGGAAAAAGTGGCCGCCCAACCCCCATCCCCCACTACCGCCATGCCCGCGCGTCCTGTAGCAAGGACTCCTCCCATTTCCCCATAAAGAGGTTGGCCAAGCTGGGGGCCATCCCAGCGGTACAGAGAGGATTTATAATGGATCTGCTTGTGTACACCACGACACACAATTTTTTCTGGTTTGGAGGAAAATTATTTTTGCAGCATAGAGGTGTGGCTATGGGGGCAAAGTTTGGGGAATGGGAGGAGGATGTCGTCTATGCCCATGAGAGACCTCAACTAGTTATGTGGGTGAGGTACATAGACGACGTCCTCCTCCTGTGGGATGGCCCACGTAAATCCCTAGAGGATTTCATGCTCGAGCTTAATGCTAATGAGAGAGGGATCAAGCTCAAGTACGAAGCTAGCCTTGAAACCATTAATTTCCTAGATTTGAAACTATGGGTGGAGGATGGTCCAATACAAACAGCCACCCATTTCAAAGCTGTAGACAGGAATTCATATATCCCAAGAGACAGCTGCCACCATAGAGCTTGGCTTGACACGGTGCCTAATGGTCAATATTTAAGATTGAGGCGTAATTGCAGTAAATCTGAGGTGTTTACTGAGCAGGCCAAACTACTGACAACCAGATTCCTTGATAAAGGGTATGAGCTGGATGTTCTTGATCAAACAGTGTCTTTGGTGGAATCAGTAGATAGAGAAACACTCTTAAAAGAGAGACCCATATCAGGAAATGATCAAATGAATAATTTTGTAGTCCCCTTCATTACGGGTTTTTCAGTACAACATCATCAGGTCAAAAAACTGGTAGATAAACACTGGCACATCATTAGGAATGATCCGGTGTTTAATAATATATTACCTGAAAAACCTGGAGTAGTTTTTAGGGGTGTCCCCTCCCTTAGGACAGACTTGCCCCAGGGGTTTGTGACCCCCCTGGTAATAAGCCGGTCTTTTTTGGAAACCTCACTGGTTTCTATAAGTGTGGGAGATGTGCAGTATGCCAAATCAATGAGGTACGAACTAGAAAGACTGTGTCCTTTGTAGCAAACACCACCTCCCAAAATTTTAAGTCCTTCATTTCCTGCAACACCTGTAATGTGGTGTATCTTATTACGTGCCCCTGTGGGCTTCATTATGTAGGGAGGACTATAAGACCCCTGCAGGTGAGGCTTAAGGAGTATATTGCTAACATCAAGAGAGGGTTTAAGCATCATCCCCTCTCTAAACACTATCGTGACAAACATGAGAGGAACCCAAGGGGAACCTCTTTTTTGGGTATCGATGTGTTAAAACTACATTGGAGAGGTGGAGTAAGGAGGAGGGAAATCTCCAAACTTGAAATGGGCTGGATCTTTAAAATGCAATGTCTGAAACCTAAAGGATTGAATGCTGACGTTGAGATAAACGCATTTATAGATAATTATTGAGGGTTGATACCATTAGTTTCTTTTACAAAGTAGTTTATTAATAGAAACCAATGCAACAAACAGGAAAGCTGTTTTTTACAGATTTTGGAAATTATATCAATACAGACCATTATATAATTGCATATGAAATTGACAGGGAATAGTTAAATTATACCAGAGAAAAATAAAAGGTAAAATATATAGGGAACATTATTATGATCCCGATGGAAATGAGACCTGTCGGCTCATTAACAGCAATATCGTCCAGTCCGGGACGATACCGTTAGTTTCTCGTGGTGTACTTAGTATAACTTTTTCAGCATGGCCCTTACTAATTTAAGACCCTGGAGGCTAGGATCACCTGGGTAGAGGTGTCTTATGTCCAGTTTATGGGGTTGTATATATCACCTGGGTGGAGGTGTCTTATGTCCAGTTTATGGGGTTGTATATATACCTTTGTTTTGGGGCCGTTTTACCTACTTTTAATGTGATATACTTTAAAATATGGGCCCTTTGGCTATCCTTTGTGAATTGATTGGAGTTCCTCCTTTCACATCAGAGAATCTAGGTTAACACTATGAGGGATACTATGATTCGTTTTATATATGTTCTGTATTCCATTTTTTATGATTTGATTTTAAAATATAATTTGAATGCAATTTGTTGTATCCTAAGGTAAATGTGTAGGAAGTTTAGTAACATACTTACTCCAAGACGGTTATGCACTGATTGTAATGGCCTAGTCCTTATTGGTTGTTGGGGACTTTAGGCTCCAGAATACAACGAGATCCTTTTTAAAATACTTCTTAATATTGTGGATGCAACCTTTCTATTGGCTTGGATTAATAAACTAGGATGGTTATATTTTTATCTTTTTAGGATGTGTATTTACAATAAATGGTTTGATCCTGATTGCTGACACCTTCCTCGCTCTGAGCGATCTCCATATCTGCTGTCTGTGACCGTCATTGGTCCTTTGCTCTGCCCGACGTGAATTGAGGCTTGGGCGTATATGCCTGTGGGTGCGTCTCTTGGAGCAAGGCGTGGACCGCAACCAGGAAATATTTCAAATGGTGACGTGAGACATTGCCCGTGCCCCAGGAAGACGTCATTTGTGACGAAACATGTAGGGCGGAGCTTACGTGCTTACGTCACCACGCCTACGTGAGCCCACGAGTTTGATTTGGAGTATTGTGAGTACCTGTTTTTACTTTGTTCAATAAAGAATCCCTACGTTATTACACTATTTTGGCCTTTATGTCTTTTATGGCATATACTGGGGGAGTCTGCTTGGGATCTTGATCGCTTGTCCTATACGGAGATCCGTCTGGTTACTGCTGAGTCGCGCTGCTGCACTGGATTTAAAAGCCCTGCTGACCTAGAGGGAATTCCTTCCATCAATATACCCCGCAGAGGGTCATTTCTGCTGGCGGTTTCCGACCCTTACTAGCGATAGTGGGTCATCAGTTCTGGTAAGGGTCTCTACTTACCCCCTTAGCACTGGAGGTGTACATCTGGCTGGTGGTGGTGGTGAACAAGCAAGTTTCTCAGCGGACTCTGGGTGTTCCCCCCTTTATACCTACTGTGTCATCACTTCTATTCCCCCCTATGATGATATCTGGGACTATAACCTGTATCTAGTGACTATTCCTAATGTGTTTGGTGGATAGCGGCTGTATGCACATCCCCACCCTTGCACTTTTTTGCACTTATATTTGTTTATCATATATGAATTTGGGTTCTTAATTGAATCCATTGCACTATATATAATTGTTTCACATATATTTTTTCACTGACTTGTTTTAGCGCAACAATATTTTTATGCTGGTTTATGTATATGGTGGAATATCGCACTATTTTTGTTGCAGCTTACCATCTCTGAGATTCTAAGCGCGGTTTAATTTTTTAGAGGTAGGGATGTACTGGTACTTCTTCACTTGATCATGAGGTATGAGGAAAAAAAGGAGAATGTTGAGAGAGGGACTACGTGTTTAATTTATGCTATTCACTGGTCCTGAGGGAGGAGTTAAGGTGGAGCTCTATCACAGGTGTGCTGCCATGGAGGCACCAGGGAAATGTTTTGCCCATAGTTCTACTTTAACCACTTAAGGAACGAGCCTCTTTTTGAGATTTGTTGTTTACAAGTTAAAATCTTTTTTTTTTGGCTAGAAAATTACTTAGAACCCCCAAACATTTTTTTTTTCCAGACAGTCTTACAAGCGCAATTTTTTGGAAATAATACACTTTTTTTAATTAAAAAATAAGACAACAGTAAAGTCAGCCCAATTTTTTTCTATATTGTGAAAGATTATGCCGAGTAAATTTATACCCAACATGTCATCATGCTTCAAAATTGCGCCGCTCGTGGAATGGCGTCAAACTTTGGCACTTAAAAATCTCCATTGGCAACGTTTAAAAATTTCGACAAGTTACCCGTTTTGAGTTAAAGAGGAGGTCTAGTGCTAGAATTATTGCTCTCGCTCTAACGATCGTGGTGATACCTCGTACCTACGTATGCATTCACTTCTGCGCGCGAGCTTGGCGGGACGGGGCCCTTTTTTTCTTATTTATTTTACTTTTTATTTTTTATTTTTACACTGTCCTTTTAAAAAAAAACAATTGGTCACTTTTATTCCTATTACTAGGAATGTAAACGTCCCTTGTAATAGAAAAAAAGCATGACAGGACCTCTTTAATGTGAGATCTGGGGTCAAAAAAAACCTCAGATCTCACATTTACACTTAAATGCAATAAAAAGAAAAATAAATAAATAAAAAATTCCCCTTTTAGGACCATTGGGCGGAAGTGGCATTTGATGTCGCTTTTCCATCATCCAATGGTAAGGAGCCGAGTGGGAGCCATCTTTCCCTCACTCGGCTCCAGGCCTGTGAGGGGAGAGGAATGCATTGTCTCTGCCGCTACCAACGACTCCGGTAAGCGGCGGAGATGACCGGAACATGGCGGGGGGCACGTCTCCCACCGCTGATAAAAGTGAAAGGAAATCCCTAATTGTGGGTAGTCACCAGAGAGGAAATCTTCCAATGGGGACACTAGTTCTGGTGACAACTAGGGATTCCCTCACTTTGGAGGGATTTAAAGTGTTACTAAACTCAGGGCCCTGCATTCACCATATCTGGTCTCCTACAGTACACAGAACATGGAAATGCAATTATTTTAGTAAATATAAACTGCTAAATACCTTTTCTCATCAGCAGTATATAGCAGTCTTGTGACTTCTATCAGTGTCTGGTTAATCACTTCAGCTCTGGGAGATTTACCCCCCTTCCTGACCAGACCATTTTTTGCAATATGGCACTGCGTTACTTTAACTGACAATTGTGCGGTCGTGCGACGCTGTACCCAAATAATATTTCTGTTATTTTTTCCCACAAATAGAGATTTCTTCTGCTGGTATTTGATCACCTCTGCAGTTTTTATTTTTTTGTGCTATAAACAAAGACCGACAGTTTTGAAAAAAAAAAAACAAACGATATTTTGTACTTTCTGCTATAAAACACATCCAATAAAAAAATCAAATTTCTTCATAAATTTAGGCTAATATGTATTCTGCTACATATTTTTGGTAACAAAAATTCCAATAAGCGTATATTGGTTGGTTTGCACAAAAGTTATAGCGTCTACAAACTATGGTATATATTTATTTATTTTTATTTGTTTACTAGTAATACGGATGAACAGTGACTTATAGCGGGACTGCTATATTGCGGTGGACATTCTGACACTAAGTGACACTTTTTGGGGACCAGTGACACCAATACAGTGATCAGTGCTAAAAAATATGCACTCTCACTGTACTAATGACACTGGCTGGGAAGAGGTTAACATCAGGGTGATCAAAGGGTTAACTGTGTGCCTAGTGTTTTAGTGTAGTGTGGGAGGTGTTTTTACTAGGGGAAGGCATGGATTCATTTCCCTGCTTTGCAAGAACACAGGATCCATGCCTTCCTTACTGACAGAACGGCAATCTGCCTTGTTTACATAGGCAGACCGCCGCTCTGCCTGTGTAACGAATGATCAGCGGGTGCCGGCAGACACGGTACCCGCTGATCCGCTCCAGCTGTGTATATATATTGTGGCAGAGCATTGCCCTGCCAGGGTCTAGATGGTAGGGATGGCCCAAGATTCTCAAACTGGCAGGTTGAGGGGCTCTGGAGGCGTTGCGCATTAAAGAGGAAACTGGCTTTTCAGTTTCCTCAGTATTATTTAAAGTCTGTTTCAGGATCTGGAGACCAGGGATTTCTTAGAGAAATCCCCGGTCCTGGGTCTGGGTTTTCTGACCTACCAGGAGACTGATTGCCCAGCTGGGTGGGGACCTGTTAAGAGCACTCAGGACCAGGCTTCTGGGTCAAACACACACTGGGAGACAGGCTGTCTCCAGGGGTCAATGACTGCAGGAGCAAGTCTGGGCATCAACATCTGCTAGGAGGCAGGTGTGACCCGCGGTCATGCCGCAGCAGATTGCTTAATAGCCAGGTGGGCTACTGATCCTTATCGCCAGAAGGGCTACTGATTTTTATAGCCAGGAGAGCTACTGATCCTTATAGCCAGGAGAGCTACTGATCGCTTATGAGCCAGGAGGCTGAGTATATGTTTGCTGCATGTTGATGGTGACAACCCCCTGCGAGGAAAACCCTTTTGAGCTTTGTGCTGAACTTAATTTTTTGCCCTCAAACAGAGAACCTGGCTGTCGCAACCTCATTAAAAGCGCACCTACCACAAGAGCTAAAGATCCCCATGCCACAATATATATATATATATATATATATATATATATATATATATATATATATATACATAGTGGGAGTAAGGAGGCGGTGGCGCACATGTGCTCCTCCTACCCGGATCACGTATATATATATGTAGTGCTGCCCTCTTAAATAATTGCTTAAAGAATCAATTTCCCCTTGGAGCTCCCCATTCTGAGAGTCCTCCACCACCCCTGACACTCTGGGTTCACTCATATTGCAATGTTCCATTGAGAAGTACACTCTTTCAGTAATGGAAACCACACCACAATTAGAAATGTTTACTTAACTCTTATTCCTGCAAGAAATTATAACCTTTGAGCAACAAAATAGGCCACGCCTCTAAGGATTTGGGGATAATAAAAGAAGGGAAAGATCAGAGAAGACAGGATCAAATAGCCTTTTGCACAGGATTAACCCTTTAGGTTCCATAGTGAGTATAACCAGGGGTGGTCTGACAACTCATGGGGCCCTGGGCAATAGAAGATTGTGGGGCCTGGGTGTCCCCACCCACACTCAAGCCACACCTGCACAAAGCCCCACCTACATATTGCACTGTCCACATTACATGCGTTTGTCACAGAATTCCTCTACACTATGTTCAACATAAATGTTTATTAAGTAAAGAAAATAAAGAAAAATAAACCTACATTAAAGTGCAACCATAGTACATTTCCAAAATGTACCAAAATAATTTCCACAGTACACGGGGCAACAGGGCAGAGCACGGGGGAAGCATGGCAAAGTATAGGAGTCAGCAGGTCAGAGCACACTACATGGGGAGCAGGAGGGCACATTGTGGGGCACACCAGTGCACATTAGGGGGGGGACGGCAAAGCAGGGCACGTTATGGGCTCATCACATGGCACACAGCAGGGCACATCACAGGGCATGGGGTGCACAGCAGGGCACGTCAAGGGGCACAGGGCACATCAAGGGGTACACAGCAGGGCACAACACAGGGCATGGGGCACACAGCAAGGCACATAAAGGGGCACAGGGCACATCAAGGAGTACACAGCAGGGCACGCAGCACATCACAGGGCATGTGGCACATAGTAGGGCATATTATGGGGCACAGAGCATATAAGGTGGTACACAGCAGGGCACATACAGGGCATGGGGCACACATCACATGGCATGGGGCACACAGTAGGGTACATCAGGGGGGTACACAGCAAAGCATGTGGCACAACACATGGCATGGGGCACACAGCAGGGCACATCAAGGGGCACAGTGCACATCAAGGGGTACACAGCAGGCCATGAAGCACATCACAGGGCATGTGGCACATACAGTAGTAGGGCACAGAGCACATTAGGTGGTACACAGCAGAGCACATCACAGGGCATGGGGTACACATCACAGGGCATGGGGCACACAGTGGGGTGTATCAGGGGGGGAAAAGCAAAGCATGGGGAACATCACAGGGCATGGTGCACACAGTAGGGCACACCAGGGAGTACACAGCAGGGCATGGGGCACATCATGGGCAACATCACAGGGCACATTAGGCCATACACAGCAGGGCACATCACAGGACATGGGGCACACAGTAGGGCACATCACAGGGGACATCAGGGGGTACACAGCAGAGCACATCACAGAGCATGGGCAACACAGTAGGGCACATCAGGGAATACACAGCAGGGCACGGAGCACATCACAGGGCATGGGGCACACAGTAGGGCACATTACAGGGCACATCAAGGGGTACACAGCAGAGCACAGGGCACATCACAGGGCATGGGGCACACAGTGGGGCACATCAGGGAGTACACAGCACATCACAGGGCATGGGGTACACAGTAGAGCACATCACAGGGCACACAGTTGGTCACATCGTGGGGCACAGGGCACATCAGGTGGTACACAGCAGGTCATGGGCCCATAGTAGGGAACATCACAGGACACATCACACGGCACATCAGGGGGTACACAGCAGGGCATGGGGCACATCACAGGGCGTGGGGCACATCACAGGGTATGGGGCACACAGTAGGGCACATAGCAGGGCACATAGCAGGGCACAAAGCAGAACTCAGGACACACAGTAGAGTACATTGCTGTTGCAGTGTCCCAGCACTGGGATCCTCCAAACTCAGCATGGTGTCTCTCAGGGCAGCCATCGGAAATTTTAGGGCCCCTTACACAGCTTTAGGCCTGGGCCCCCTGCCGGTCTGACCAACATTCCCCATGGCCACTGGCCATCCCACCAAATATGCCCACTGGCCAGGGGTGTACACATGTTGCAGCCGCAGCAGGAATTATATACATCCTGTCACACTTACCAGGTATAGCCTGCCAAGCATGACTCATTCAAGTGAATAGGGCCACTCTGCAAACACTCTGCAACTGTGTGCAATGCATGCTAGTGTGGGATCCAAGGGGTTATAGCAGATGGTGAAAAAGCAATAAAATTCCTCCTCACCGCCTGCTTTAGCCCCTTGATCACTGTGCTGCACAAGGTTGCAGGGCGCTTGCATGCTTGGCAGGCAATATATGTTAAGTATGACAGGGTGTACAATTCCTGTTGCAACATGTGTAGTGGGGTGCAGTTGCGGGCTGGTAAAAATCAGGGCTTGTCTATGGGGATTTTACCACCCCCAAACTGCAAATGTAAACAAGTCCTTACTGTCCTTAGCCCTCTGTCATAGTTGCCTTTAAGGGGATGCTGTGAGAGGATAACAGAGAGGGACACTGTGAGAGGAGGACAGAGAGGGATGACAGGGACGCCGGGGACAGAGAGGGATGCCGGGGACAGAGAGGGATGCCATGTGACGAGGACAGAGAGGGATGCCAGGGGCAGAGAGGGATGCCAGGGACAGAGAGGGACACCTTGCGACGAGGACAGAGAGGGATGCCAGGGACAGAGAGGGACGCCATGCGACAAGGACAAAGAGGGACGCCAGGGACAGAGAGGGACACCGGGAACAGAGAGGAACGCTGTGCGACGAGGACAGAGAGGGACGCCGGGGACAGAGAGGGACACAGTGCGACAAAGACAGAGAGAGACACAGTGGACAGAGAGGGATGACAATAGGAGAGTGTCGTAGGGGAATTTCCGTTGATACTGT
>BLSH010322878.1:354475-380178 GCA_018402905.1 Glandirana rugosa | reverse complement strand
AGTACAGGAGTTCCCCTTACTTAGTTGTTCTAGGGACTACTCTAGAGCCAGCCATAGACAGCTTAAATCTTGGCTGTTTCAGAAGGGACTGGTCAAGATTTAAACCATGAATGGGCAGGTTGAATGTACCTAAGTCAATCCATCGATCAACTTGGGTATAACCAGCATGTCGGATTTTTTATGAGATTATTCCCGGAGGCTAGAGCCGCCAGCAATAATCATTGTGTTTTCCCAGCAGGGATGGCTTCCCGCACCCACCTATTGCTTCTGCTTGAACTGTATTGCAATTGTACTGTACCCCTTTATACTGTTGGCACTATATAGTTACATAGTCAGGTTGAAAAAAGGCACAAGTCCATCTAGCTCAACAAAAAAAAAAAAAAAAAACAGAAAAATTATATATAACCATACAATCCCTTATACAATCCTTCACCCACAGTTGATCCAGAGGAAGGCAAAAAAAAACCCAGCAAAGCATCATCCAATTTGCTATAGCAGGGGAAAAAAATTCCTTCCTGATCCCCCGAGAGGCAATCAGATTCATGTATGATGATGATAATAATAATAATAATCTATACTGGGCCTAGGCTGGTGGGATACCAACTGGGTGGAAAGACGTGACTGGGAACGTATCCTCTGGACTGAAGGTCCTATGCAACTTATGGTAGAGGAAAGCATGCATTTTCATTTTATAAAGTGGTTGTAAACCTCAGACATGAAATATGAACAAAGCATTTCCCTCTATAGTGTGTACTTGTCTCACTCCAGAGCACTAAGACCCCTTTCACACTGGCTGCCCGAGCATTAGCGGTAAAGAGCCGCTAGTGTAGTGGTGCTTTACCGCTGTTATAGTGGCATTTTGGCGCCGCTATTCGGGCAGCAGTGGGGCGCTTTTAACCCCTAAGATGGAGTTAAGAAGCGGTTAAAAGCACTGTCGTGCGATGTTCAGCCGCTTCTGAAGCGCTGCCCATTCCTTTCAATGGGCAGGGATGGCAGAGAGTGGTATATACATCGCTCCTCCAGATGCTGCTTGCAGGACTGTTTTTCCCATCCTGCAAGCGCACCGCCCAGTGTGAAAGGAATGAAGGAGGAAAGGAAAGAAGAAATATGTTAAGGATATAAAAGAAAGGCAAGAAGGATGAAAGTAGGGGAGGAAAGAAGAAACACAGTAAGGAAGGCAGGCAAGAAGCAGAAAAGTAAGGAAGGAAAGAAGAAATAAAGGAAGGAAGGAAGGAAGGCAGGAAGGAAGGCAGGAAGGAAGGAAGGCAGGAAGGAAGGAAGGAAGGCAGGAAGGGAAGAAGCAGGAAAGTAATGATAAGGAAAGGAAGGGTGGAATAAGGAAGGAAAGTAGACAAGGTGAATTGAGGGAAAGAAGGAAGGAATTAATGAAGTTCCATGTACTGAATATTGATTGAAAATACGACAGCTAAACCATCTGCTTTTACCACCCCCAGCCATCTTTGTGAACAAGCCCCTATATATGTTGAAGATGTTTTGTAGCTTCCCCAAGCCACGTCTTGAGATGAGAACTGAAGAAGTGGCTAGAATAAGCTACTAAATGTCTTCATCATAACAAGTTCAGTTGAATGTGACTAACTGCTACTAGATATACCTGGATAGATGAGAACAGACACGTTTACCCTTATTGTATACCATCAATATGTATAATGAGTAGAGGGATATACCATATATACTAAAAGTGCTATCAAAACATAGAAAAAACTATTGAACAAGAAACAAGTTTATTTTGGCATTTCTAGATATTGCATACTGTAATTAGAGCAGCGAGGGAAAAGTTGACGCCTTTGTGAAGATCCTGTGCCTGCACGTTTAGCAGTGTTGAATAGAATTGCACATATTTGTACTTTTCTGGTACTCCAATGTTGCCTGAGGGCATTCTCCATTAAAAGCAGAGCAAACTTTTGAATTCCAATTGAGACAGGAATGCCATGCCCACCCCCCGCTTGCATGCTCTGTCTTATTATAACATTATAACACCAAATACTAGGCATGCTAGAAACCGCTACTGAAAACCTGATTCTGCTTGGTCATTATTAAATAGTAAGGTAGCTAGCGGGTGATAGTATTGGTTTTATAGATTCAGGATTATTTTTAAAGCCAGAGAAAAAAAAATGTTACATAAGTCTAGGTTCACATCTATACGGTTGCGGTTTTCCGGCACGTTTTGAATTTTTAAACCCAAGTTTTTGATGCGTTTTTACATGCAGTTTTCATACATTTTGCCTTTTTTTTCTCTTTAAACACACTGTATATAGCTGGTTGCTAAGAAGCAGGCCGGAAAGCCAGCCGTCACGTCCTTAACAGCTGATGAGTCATCAGTTGTCAGTGGGATTCCCTGCTGACAGCTGAATGTAAAAAAAAGAATTGCTGGCAAAAATAAATCGGGGAAAAAAAGGGCGTGGGTTCCCTCCCAAATCTAGACCAGGCCTTTCAACATAGGGGGGTGCTTTGGGGCAGGGAGGGCTCTGCCCCTCCACCCAAGAGCACTTTGTCCACATGATGGTGGGGACAATTGCTTCTTCCCCACAACCCTGGTGGGCCCCCAGATCCTGTCCCCCCATGTGAATGAGTATGGGGTACATAGTTCCCCTACTCATTCACCCAAAAAAAGTATCAAAAAGAAAAAAAAACACACACACAGTTTTTGACAAATCCTTTATTAAGAATAAAAAAACAATGTCCTCCGATGTAGGTCCATCATCAATTATGCCGTCCACTGCACTGCCGGACCCGAAAAAAGAAAAAAGCTCTGCACTTGACGAAGGCTAACTGCCCGCTGCCTGCTCCTCCACCTGACAGGTCTTAAATAGGTAAGGGGCATGCACCGTTCGGTGGCCTCAAATGGGGGCGGGCCCACCTGGTGACGTGACTAGATGGCCCTGCCCCTTACCTATTTAAGAACTGTCAGATGGAAGAACGTTACCAGGCATACTAAGCCCCCCCAACAACACTGAGCCCGCACAGCCAGGCACGTTCAGGACGCCAGCCAGTATGCCTGGCTGTTGTCCTCCCCCTTCCTGGAAAGTTCTAATAGACATACAGTGACCTTTGATGTGGTATCTGCTGAATATTTGAGGACAGATCGGGCCATAGCTGAAGGATACATTGGTGTTTTATAACTCCTGAAAGTTTTGACCCAGTCTGTGTCTACTCTATCCGGTAAGAGTTTAAAATTTCTTGGTGGAGGAGCATATTTTTCGGTGGATGGTGAAGGATTTCTTTGGGTATCATACCCCCCACTTATGTGACCCAGCGGACGTCCGTCCGTCTGTGTCTGATTTATCCGGTGAGCCTCTGTGATAACAGGTGGTGGCTTTCCTATTGCACACTTGATGACATCATAAGAAGATTTGTTGGTTCACGGATGATTTAATATGGAAGATTTATGAACTTTTTTTCATTGCACTTTTTACACTTTATCACTATATAGTGTTATACTTTTAGTACTGTTCACATGTTGTATTGATTTACAAGTATATGGAAGCTTCTTAGTGCCACACTATTTATTACAATCCCACTGACAGCTGTTGACTCATCGGTTGTTAAGGACGCAGCGGCCGGCTTCCTGGCCCGCTCCCTAGCAACCAGCTATACACAGTGTGTTTAAAGAGAAAAAAAAAAAGCAAAACGCATCAAAAACACAATACTTGCATTTTTTGGGCGACTCCATTTAGGTCTATTACATGCAAAACGCAATCTGCTGCAGGGAACAAAAATACTGAAAATACATGTTGACCTTGCCAGAAATGCAGAGTCCTTGTCACTTCCTGTAAAATAAAATATATTTCTTCCTATCTATCCTCTGTAACCTACCAATCGCCAATGTAATAGAGGTGAAGAGATACAGACTGTTTGTAGTCCACATCAGGAGAGCAGCCTAGGGTGAAAAGCAAGGTACCCTCCATAGATTATTATTATTATTATACAGGATTTATATAGTGCCAACATTTTGTGCAGCACTTTACAATATAAAGAGAGACAATACAGCAACAGTACAATTCAAAACTAGAGGGTTAGCGGGGCCCTGCTCCTGTGAGCTTACAATCTAAGAAGGAGGGACTGGTGAAATAAAAGGTAGGGACTGTGAGGGATGAATTGATGAGGGGAATAGAAGATTCGGTTGTTAGCTGGAGGCAGGATAAGCCTCCCTGAAGAGATGAGTTTTCAGGGATTGCCTAAAAGTGGACAGAGTAGGAGATAGGCGGACAAGTTGGGTTAGAGAGTTCGAGAGGATGTGAGAGGCTCTGGAGAAGTCCTGAAGATGAGCATGGGAGGAGGAGACAAGGGAGCTAGCGAGCAGAAGGGAGGGAGGAGCGAAGAGGACGGTTTGGGTGATATTTGGAGATAAGATTGGTGTTGTAGCTCGGGGCAGAATTGTAAATGGCTTTGTATGTCATGGTTAGAGTTTTGAGTGGCGGACACTGAGCGGTTGGTAAGGTGGATGAATCTGGCAGCAGCATTCATGATAGACTGAAGAGGAGATGGCTTGCGGAGAGGTAGGCCAATTAGGAGGGAGTTACAACAGTCAAGGCGAGATATAACAAGGGAGTGAATAAGTTGCTTAGTGGTGTCAACGGTGAAGGAGTGACATCCCCAGGGACAGGAAGTGTGTTATTTGCTGGCTTTTTAAGTGAAAATAATGCAAAAGAAGCTTGGAAAAAGAAAACAAATGCAACCATCACACCAAGAACTAGTAAACTGCAATTTATTACATTTTTGATTTAGGGTTTAGATACAGTTTAACATATAGTACAGGATTTATATAGTGCAGTTTGCGTGGCTCTTTACAATATACAGTAAAGGGAACATTACAATTACAACACAGTTCAATATACAGAAGGAATAGGAGGCCCTATATATACACACAAGTAGGGAAAATGCGATGGAGAGTTCAGGTGTCACTGACCATCCATGGAAAGAGCTCAGATCCTCAAAGGCAGACAAAAAGACAGTTAAGCAACATACAAAATGAAGATCTGAACCTTCTCAGGAGGATGCTATCCTGGAGCCTATTGATAGATCTGCATCTTTATGTATCCTTCATGTTATTTGCAGTCCTTGGCCAGTTTAAGAATACAACCTCTGGCTGTTATATAGTTGAAAATAAATCTAAAATAAGTTACAGTTTTTATGCCAATTACCAAGGTACAGTAATATTTTTGGAAATCATGTACTTGTAACCTTCAGTAGATTAGATGCAGGCCTTCATAGATTTCTTTTTTTTTTCATTTGGTCCTTTAAGTTCAACCAAGGACAAGCAGCAGATCAACTTTGGTTTTCTGACCTACACATAATTGTGATTTGAATCAAACCTACCATCATTTAACCTGAGGATAAATGTCCATAATCTCACACTGAAAGCTGTAGGAGTCTCTGTGGACATGTTTAGAATATTTTCCTAATGAAAACCAGGGGAGGTCTCTGCAAGGTTTCTTTGTAACATGCAGAATTCTATTAATTCTGGCATTCCCCAGGTCAAAAGCACATAACACATTGGTATATAAGTGTACCTTTGAAGATGTAGACCAATGTATAGCTGGACAGACATCACCCGTCCACTATCTTGCCTCGCATAACGTCACATATCCCCCCCCCCCCGCTCAAGCCCCTGCGGGGGGCAACCCATGCAGTGGACCCGGGAAAGGGCATCCGCATTGTTTTGCAGCTTGCACGCCCTATGTTCCACTGTAAACTTGTAGGGCTGTAGGGTCAGAAACCACCTGGTCATCCAACTATTTTTTCCCTGTTGTCACACATCCACTTCAGGGGGCATGGTCGGTGACCAGTCTAAACAACCTCCCCAATAAATAATACTTTATGGTCTCCAAGGCCCATTTAATAGGGAGACATTTTTTTCTCAACCACTGCATAATTTTTCTCATGCCTGTTTAATTTGCGGCTTAGGTATACAACCGGGTGCTCCTCCCCGTCTCTGATCTGGGACAGTACAGCCCCTAGACCCACATCAGAGTCGTCGGCCTGCACCACAAAGTCCTTGGTGAAGTTCGGGGTCACAAGCACCGGTTGTACACAGAGGGCTTGTTTCAACTTCTACACACCTTCTCGGCTTCAGGGTTCCACTTCACCATGACCGACACCCTACACCTTGTCAGATAAGTCAGGGGGGACGGCAATGGCGGCAAATTCGGGTATGAAGCGCCTATAGTACCACGTGATCCCCAGGAATGCACTCACCTGCTTTTTAGTTAGAGGTTGGGGCCATTTTTGGATTGTCTCTAACTTAATGCTTAATCCAAGTAGGCGGCTGCGTAGGAGTAGGTGCGATTTTAAGGTTTTATCCATCATTCTTCAGAATGATGCAGGGGCACCGTGTAACCCAAATAGCATCCGCTTGTATTGAAACGACCCTTCAGGGGTCAAAAAGGCAGTCTTCTCCTATGCTGTCTCTGTTAGGGGTATCTGCCAATAGCCCTTAGTTATGTCTAGGGTTGTTATGTACCGGGCACCTCCCAATCGGTCTATAAGTTCGTCAACCCGAGGCATCGGGTATGCATCAAACTTGGACACGCTATTTAAATTTCTAAAGTTATTACAGAACCTGATAGTACCATCTGGCTTCTGGACTATGGGGCTCGACCAGTCACTGTGGGCCTCTTCTATCATGTCCAATTCTAACATGGTTTGGATTTCTTTTGCCACTGCTTCTTGCCTAGCCTCAGGGATTTTATAGGGCTTCACATTTATGTGAACACCTGGTTCTGTGATTATGGCATGCTGGATCACTGAGGTCAGTCCGGGTAAAGGGGAGAAAAAGTCTCTATTTTTACTCACAAATTCTTTAACATCATTTTTTTTCGTTACAGACAAGGACTCAGTTATGGGGATGTTAGGGGTCATTGGTACACTGTCCTTTTGAGGAGGGGAGACGGTCAGTAAACTCTCTCTGCCCTTCAATGGTTTTAAGAGATTAACATGGCAAATTTGCTCTGGTTTTCTCTTCCTTGGTTGGTAAACTTTGTAGTTTACCTCCCCTACTCTTTCCCAAACCTCAAAGGGGCCCTGCCACTTGGCCAGGAACTTACTTTCGACAGTGGGGACCAGTACCAGCATTCTATCCCAGGGGTTGAAAGTTCAGGTCTTGGTCCCCCGATTATAACCCCTCCTCTGGGCTTCCAGGGCTCGCTCCATCTGTTCCCGTACAAGGGGCAGGACAGCTGCGATTCAATCCTACATCAAGGAGATATGCTCAATGACGCTTCTATACGGGGTGGCCTCTCCTTCCCACGTTTCTTTTGCGACATCTAGCAGCCCCCTGGGATGTCTACCATACAAGAGTTCAAACGGGGAATAACCCATAGACTCCTGCGGAACCTCTCGTATGGCAAACATGAGATATGGTAGCAAAAAATCCCAATTTCTCCCATCTTTGTCGACCACCGTTTTCAACATACTTTTGAGGGTTTTATTAAATCTCTCCACAAGTCCATCCGTTTGGGGGTGGTAGACAGAGGTACGGAAATGGGAGATTTTGTACAACTTGCACAGTTCCTTAGTAACCCTGGACATAAATGGGGTGCCCTGGGCCGTTAAGAACTATTTTGGGATCCCCACCTGACTAAACAACTGGACCTATTCCTTGGCGATAGTCTTAGCGGAGGTATTCCACATGGGTATGGCTTCAGGATAGCATGCCGCATAGTCCAGTATTAACAGAATGCGCCGATGGCCCCGGCAGACTTTACTACTGGCCCCACCAGATCTATGTCAATTTTCTCAAAAGGCACTATAATGATGGGTAGGGGAACAAGTGGACTGCGAAAATGGGGTGACGGTTCAGACATTTAACACTCGGGGCAAATACTCACAGTATTCTCTGGCATCTGCATACAGCCAGGGTCAGAAGAATCTCTGGGTTATTCTCTCCCTGGTCTTCTTCATACCCAGATGTCCCCCCATTATATGGCCATGGGCCAAGTCTAGCACCATCCTGCGGTACGGTGTTTTACCACCTGATACAGCAAATTGTTTTTAAGAGGCATGTAGGGGAAAGACACCCTCCAATTAGGATCCACCGGTTCCCCATCCATCATCTTAACATTCTCTCTGGCTCCAATGAGGGTGACATCTCGTTATTGCTCTCCACAAAAATCCTCCCTCCTGACCTCTAAGTCAGGGGTCACATTCTGTCCACTCACACTATTAGAGTCAGAGATGTTCTCTGGTTCATTAACCTCAAGCTGAGAGCTGTCTTCCAGCTCCTCTGGCTCCCCAGCCATTACAGGAAAAGGAAGAGTGTCTCCCCCTTCCTCGGTCCTGCCAACCATCTACACTTCCATTTTGCAAAAAGGGTCTGGTGAGAGTTCCCGTGATTCTCCAGCAGGGGGAGCTCTATCCTAAACTCTCTGTGCCTTCCCATAACCTCCAAAAATGGGGAAAATATCTCCCCACCAGGACCTTGTGAAGCAGTGAAGGTACCATCCCCACTGAATGTGTCTCGCTGCCCCAAGGGGTGTCAATCTCAACCACCGCAGTCTGGTAGTCCCGAGTGTCCCCATGGATGCAAATGACCCCGATTGTGCTAGGGTGGAATTTTGCAGGGTTTACACATTTGCCGTTGACTAAAATCACAGCACTATCCGAATCCAGCAGTGCAGTGCCTGACTTACCATCAACAGAAATCACACACATTTGCTTTTCCATGCGACCCTGACGCAGTGTTGCCAACCGCCAGTAAATTTACTGACAGCTTGTAAAAATCAGTGATTTTTACAACTGTCTATATATACTGTATCAGGGTCTGATAATTTGTCATGCTGTGCTGACTTTTTAAGTGTAAACCGGGCAAACTACTTGATATGGGTATTGTCAGTGTTTCCATGTTGTGTTTGAATATTAGTTGTCTTCGTTTTTAATAGGAATTCAGTTATTTTTCAGGTTGGCAGTAAAAAATGTGCTCCACCAGTAAATTTTCCATGTTTTCCCAGTAAAAAATTCTGCCAGAGGTTGGCAACACTGCCCTGACGTGATGCAGTGCATGCGACCTGTGCAAAATGAGATATGTGTCTTTTCACATAAGCATTATCACACTGCATTGGTTCATCATTTAGAGGACAATTGCCAGCAATATGTCCCAATGCCCGGTACACCGGTAGCACTGTATGTGCTCTGTACCCAGTCCTCTCAAGGGTCCCCGAGACCTTCCTGGCTTCTTTGGCCAGTCTCCAGGTCTAGAGCCCATAGTCTCTTTAGCTGTAGCAGTCTTATCAAACTTCCCCCCTTGAACCCTGGAACGGTCTTAATGGGTCTGCCGGGCGATCTTTTACCCCTAGATACATTGGAGTGGGGCGCAGAGGGGTGCAACAAGTCCTCAGCAGCACTGTATCTCTCCACGAGGTCCACCAGTTGGTTTGCTGTTTTGGGGTCTCCATGGCTGACCCATTTCCTCAAAGTAGCAAGGAGTGCACGCAGACACCGGTCCATGACCAGGCACGCCACGATATGAGGGCCTTGCAAAGTTTGGCTGTAACCACTTCCTCGTGAGATGGATCAAGTC
This sequence comes from Glandirana rugosa, assembly GCA_018402905.1. Lineage (NCBI taxonomy): Eukaryota > Metazoa > Chordata > Amphibia > Anura > Ranidae > Glandirana > Glandirana rugosa. Next base: position 370,643 of record BLSH010322878.1, on the reverse strand, counting down.
AAACATTTGGGAGCGTGGTGGCTGGTCCATGTGGTAGGTCCACTGATGCACCCGTTGAGCCCAGACAGCCATGGTGACACCCAGGTGTGCCAGTATCTCTATTTTTAGCGACTCAGTCCTGGACCTTATCAGGTTCCAAATCAAAATGGGCCTTTTGGGGCTTACCTGTCAGAAAACGTGCTAAAAGTCCCAACCATTGTTGTTTTGGCCCTTCGCGAAGAGTGACTCATTCAAACTTCATGAGATACGCTTCCATGTCATCCGCAGGTGGTAAGAGGCACGTACCAATTTTGGTTCCACTGCCACGGGAGGTTCAGGCCCCTTCTTTAACTCCAGCAGGGCCTCAGCAAACTGTTGGTTCGTAACCCGCTAGGCTGCATTGGCCTGCAGCAGGGCTTTAATCACCTCCTCCATTTTGGAAAGTTGCCCGCTGAATCCACCACGTGTGTGAGATTAGCTCATGGGGATCATCTTTCCCAGGAAAAATGCAGCTTGAAGGCAAACTTTCTTAAAAGTCTGGCAGGTTACCAGTTTTATTGGTAAAAGGTTGCAAGTCATAAAACAAACAAAATAGAAAAACAAAACCTTGCCGTTCGGCGCTAAACTATACAGAGCAGGATACCTCGCTATATGATGTCGGGCTCATCCCAGACACCTCCAAACAAAACAAATGCAAACCTTCTCTCTTTGAGTCCTTAGAGCAACCAAATCTCAAGGTGTAGCTCTCTCAGTGTAATGATACTGAGTCCCAGGCCAGAGCAACACTGACTTCTCCACCTGGTCATTTAAAGCAGCTGAAGGGGAGTTTGGGTGGACCAGAAACTCCGGGTCGGAACCAGCTCTGCCACGGTGGCCACCCGGGCCGGACTTATTGTAGTCCACTCCAAGTGAACGCATGCAAGGCGACAGATATCGCCTGTCCACTATCTCACTTTGCATAACTTCACACAGTGTAGAGATTACTCCTTGTTCCTAGTATCTCTGCACTAGGGCAGAGGGTGACCCTTCACGGACATTATCTACGCATTCTAATACTAGTGTAGAGGTTACTCCTGGTTCCTAGTATCTCGGCACTAGGGTAGAGGGTGACCCTTCACAGACATTATCTATGCATGCAAATACCAGTGTAGAGATTATAAAACCAAAAAAACCCCAGCACAACCACGTATAATTATGTTGTATATATTACATATATATATATATATATATATACACATTATATATTACTGTGCAGCACTAGTTAGTATAGTATTTTTATGACCAGTGAAGAGATTACTCCTTGTTCCTAGCATTTCTGCCCTAGGGCAGCTGGCGACCCTTCACAGGCATTAAATCATATTTCCACCTTTGCAGACAATTTTGAGTACACCCTTCTATATCCACTTGAAGACCAGGACGTTTCTGGCACTTTTTGTTTGCAAGTAAAAATCTGTATTTTTTTGCTAGAAAATTACTTAGAACCCCCAAACATTATATAATATTTTTTTTTACCAGAGACCATAAAGGAATAAAATGGCGAAAAAAAATGCAAAAAAACAAAATATATAACCCAGTTTTTTGGTAAAATATAAACAATGATGTTACGTCGAGTAAATAGAAACCTAACATGTCATGCTTTAAAACTGCACACACTTGTGGTGATAAACTACAATACTTTTCTAACATTCGTGGCAATACCTCACGTGTGGTGTGAACACCATTTACATATGTATACGCAACTTACGTAAGCGGTTCACTTCTGCGCGTGAGCACGGAGGGATGGGGCACTTTAAACATTTATTTTTCTCTTAATATTGTTACTTTTATTTTTACACTATCCCTTTATTTTTTGATCACTTTTAGGCCGTGTTCACACTAGCTGCAGCCGCGGCTCACAGCAGGGGGTCCGGTGCATCCCTGTACAATGTTTCAGGTGCGAATCAGATCCAAGTTTTTGGCTGAATTCGCACCTGAAACTGAGCCAAAGACGCACAGGACCCTTTTCCAGTGCACTCAACGGCCGCCCTGGAGCTGTGTGAAACGGCTCCATACAGAGCCGGTCACACTCTCCTATCATGCGAATTGGATGCAGTGAAACCCACATCACTGTGAGCCCAGCCTTACTCCTATTACAAGGAATGTAAATATCCCTTGTAATAGAAAAAAAGGGATGACAGGTCCTCTTTGTGGAGAGATCTATAAGACTCCAAATCTCTCTTCTACCTTTAAAGGCAAAAGATAAAAAATGGGGTATTTTGCTTAAATAAATAAATAAATAAATAAATAATGTATTGCAGCCTTGAAGGGGGTATGATTGTTATGTGTTACTATTCACACAGCATACCTAAAAATAATGAAAAAAAAAATTATTTTTAGTTATTTCTTTGGATTATATACAGGACTCTAAAGGCAGTTTGTAAAGTTCAGAATAACATGCAAGGGACACTTTAGGGATAGCTTGTTTTAAAAGTGCATTAACATCAACGTACCAGCCTAACTTCAGGAATACTATTATTTTAAATAGTTAGTTTGGGCCAAGCTGGCTACTGACTAACGGGTGCAGCACTGTCATCAATGTATAGAATTTATGTAGCATCAGCTACATGCAATATACAGTGCTATGTTCCAGCAGCAGAACAGAGACTTCCGATCCCATTAAACGGAACAAAGACAGACTAAACACAGCTCATCCAATCACAAGAATTTTATAAATTAATGCATGGCTTCCTCTGACTGGCTGAGGTGGAGAGGCAGGCAGATGACATCATGATCTCCACCTCAGTCAATCAGAGGAAGCTGTATGCTGCATGTAGCTAATGTTATATACCATTTATACATTGCTGATAGAAGACACATCTATTAGTAAAGGAAACTATTTGGTTGGACCAGCTTGGCCCAAACTATTTATAGTTAAAATAAACATTGACTTAGTCTTTGTTAGAAAAGTCAGTGTGCACATCTAGATTACAACTGATAATGAAGTTCGGCCAGCACAGTACAGAAAGTGTACACTAGGGTACACATAACTTATGAGCCTCCTCCTTTACATTAAATAGATGGTGAAAGCTGAGTAGTATTTTTATAGGAGTTTTCAGTAAATAAAATGGTAAGCAGCAGTTTTTAGTGGGAACACGTCACAAATATAAAGTAGGTATTATCCCAATTTTGGAAAAAGCTGGAAATAGACTTTAATGGGGAATTTTGCATCACACATCACCAGTGTTTGCATAACTACCACATCTTAGGCTACATTCACACTGGCGATTAGGGCAGGTGCCAATTGTAGCGGCATGAATCAGAGATTTCTGCTGCAGTTCTCAGTGGCTGGGTCCAGTGATCGCTGCTGGACGCAGCAGAAATATTTTTGTATGAGCATCATTTGTTAAATAATTTACAACAGAACCGACTGAATGTACTCACATGTTCAGGTGGCATGGTGACTGCGCAAACAAACAGAGGTCTTGGGAGCAGACATAGCGGCTCATAGAGGCACAACACCCGGTTCCTATGGACCCCTATGTCCACCCCCAAGGCCTCTGTTTGCACAGTCACCATAATGCCTCTACATGCAAGCACATTCAGTCTGTTTTATTGTAAATTATTTAACAAAAGATGCTCAGAGATTTGTTTGTAATATTTTTTTATATTTCTATTACGATCTAGGGTAATAGTCCACCACTCCATCCTGAAGAAGCGTCAGCCACGAAATACGTTGATGGTGAATCTGGGAACAACGCCTTGGCCTACATCATCAAAGAGGAAGACTGTAATGTTGCCACTACTATAGTTGGCAGGTGTCTAGTCTGGGCTCTGGGTAGTAATTTTTGTACTCACCTTTTATAAGTATTTTACATGCTTCGCATATGCTATTTTTAACAGGTATAATAAATTGCATGTTTTTATAATTCCTGCTTGCCTGAAGATGTACCTTTTAAAAGTCCTATTTTATGGAGCAACATTTTTTGTTTCTCTATCCTCTATCTTTACAAGCAAAGGATGTGGTACAATGATACTCTAAGGTAAGTTTATTTTTCTTTCAGTCATAGAGTAGGCTACCCATCAATGCAAGAAAGCACTATACTGGCCTTCATTGTAAGGGTGCCCTTGTCCCACTGACCAGCAATGTAAGAGGGTGCTTTTCCACTGACCAGCAATGTAATAGGGTGCTTTTCCACTGACCAGCAATGTAATAGGGTGCAATTCCACTGACCAGCAATGTAAGAGGGTGCATTTCCACTGACCAGCAATGTAAGAGGGTGCTTTTCCACTGACCAGCAATGTAAGAGGGTGCAATTCCACTGACCAGCAATGTAAGAGGGTGCATTTCCACTGACCAGCAATGTAAGAGGGTGCTTTTCCACTGACCAGCAATGTAAGAGGGTGCTTTTCCACTGACCAGCAATGTAATAGGGTGCTTTTCCACTGACCAGCAATGTAAGAGGGTGCAATTCCACTGACCAGCAATGTAAGAGGGTGCATTTCCACTGACCAGCAATGTAAGTGGGTGCTTTCCCACTGACCAGCCATGTAAGTGGGTGCTTTCCCACTGACCAGCCATGTAAGTGGGTGCTTTCCCACTGACCAGCCATGTAAGTGGGTGCTTTCCCACTGACCAGCCATGTAAGTGGGTGCGTTTCCACCGACTACAAATGTAATAGGATACTTTTCCACTGACAAGCAATGTAAGAGTGTATTCTTTTACTGACCAGCAATGTAATCGGGTGCTTTTCCACTCACCAGCAATGTAATAGGATACGTTTCCATTGACCAGCAAGGTAAAGAGGTACTTTTTTTCACTTATCAGCAATGTAATAGGTGCTTTTCTACTGACCAGCAATATAAGGGGTTACTTTTCCACTGACCAGCAATGTAAGAGGGTATTTTTCCACTAACTACAAAAGGGGACGCTATTATTTTTATTGTCTGCTTTTTTTCTCTGGCTATTATTATATGGTTCATTTAATGATTATAACAAAATGATTTTGTCATGTAAAGCAGAGGGTGTCAAAAATGATCAATTGTGGTTGTCAAATATGCTTGGAGTGCCACATTCCTATAGAGCTATATATATTTATACTATGTACACAGGATACCTTTGTTTATGATTCTTACCGTGTACAGTGTCACAAGAGATGACAGTATAAGGGCTCATGCCTACTGCACATTTAGCCCTGGTGCAGGAGACTTTGGGTTTTGGTGCAGCAGAGCATACTGCCCTAAATGTGTTGGTAGCACCATCCATCTACACCAGCTCTCAGCCTCTCATAGGAGTTTTTACAGGCTGCGGGCAGCATTGCTGGAGAGTGTGCCTGTGCCTTCCGCCCACACCTTAACACCAGTCTCATGTACCAGGGCCAAAAAAACAGATAACATTGAGGAAGCATCTGTTGTGTAGATAAATCTTAAACAGAGCAGAGTAACTTCCTGAAATTAGTGCCCCCTAATGGTTAAAAAGTATAATCTCAGATAACAATGGCCTTTTTTTTTTTTTTTTTTAAACTAAGGCCTCATACACATGGGTGTATTAAAAAAAATAAGCAAAACGTCGGGCCCGACGTCAGGGAAAAAAATCGGCGTCAAAAACGCAATTTTGTCTGCGCTTTGCACCGGCGTTAATGAGTGTTAGTGAGCATCAGCGTCAATAGGCGTTTTGTTTGAAAAAAAAACACATTCCTCTGCTATTTTTTAACCTAAAAACGCCGGTACGGCATTAATGCACATTAGTGAGCGTTTTGCTGGCTCGGCGTCAAAAACGCCAAAAAAAGTTACAGCCTCGGAACGCGCTGGCCATGGGTTCTACTTTCGGCTCACTAATGCCGACGCCATCTACAGCTCAAAAACGTCTGCGTTTTTATGGGGCCATTGAACAACATGGAGAGCTGCAAAAAACGTGGTGTCAAAAAACGCCCGAGTGTATGAGACCTAAGTTTTAACTAGTAGGCTTGAGCACAGCACCAGCAATATTGGAATTATTGGCTCTGGGTTGACTTGTCCTTTACAAAAGGATCTTGTATACTTTGTATCCCCAACACAAGCCCCATTTGTAAGCCTATTAAGCATTTTTTGGTCACTGCATGGCTGAAATATCGGATATCCAGCAGTGACAGTGAAAGGTTATCTGGTAAGTTATACTATAGAAAAGATGCAGGCTTTATCATGTGAAATGCAACAAGTGTGTCAAGAGCCATGGTTCTTGCGAGTTTTATGCATAGTTAACCATGTGTCATGGGTGACTTTTATTGTATTACTTCCCAGGTTTGAAGATTGACAGGCTTTTTGCACAGCTGGCATACAGATGGCTGAAGGTGCTTTACAAGGTAAAAAAAAGATCCAAAACCATCCATTACCTTATAAGTCAAATATTTAATTTATATCTGACAATGGCAGAGCACTTTGGCTCTCATTTATTAAACTGATGTGCTGTTCAGAGCAATAAAACTGATTCTCCAAATCTGCTACAGGCAAGCAAAACAATTAATCATATTGTTTGCTATATACAATATAGTTTAACAAATAGGTCCAATATCTACCCCGTTTGTCATATTTAAAGTAGTATGGCCAAATCCCTTTTCGCCATACTTCTAAGGATTACAGGAGTGTAGCTCGTTCTGCACTCCTGTGACCCATTTTCAGCCGACAGCAGGCTAAAGCCCTCTATCAGCTGATGTCACTTAGCCAGTCCAGTTTGGGAAAAGATCCACTGACCAGCAATGTAAGAGGGTGCACTTCCACTGACCAACAATGTAAGAGGAAGCATTTCCACTGACCAACAATGTAACAGTCGGGATCCACCCACATGCCTAGATCGGCAGCTGGCTTAGCCTCTCAGAGGTGCCGCTGGGAGACTGAGCCAGCCGCTCCCTCCCCTCCCCAGCCCTCCATTGAGCACTGGAGGGGCAGGTCAGAGTGCTGTTGACTGAGCAGAGTGGGAGAACAGAGTGATGAGCAGTCTTTGACCAGTCAGTTATCACTGCAGAGGCGGCAGGGGACAGATGCAGTATCAGATTGAGTATAAGGTATGTTTTTAAAAAAAAATACTTTCTTTAAAAATATTTAGCATATAAAATGTATATTTTAAATAACAACCAAGAGATTACTTTTGTAAAATGTAACACAAATAAAAATGCAATCAGGAATATCTTAAAATTAATATTTAATCACAGTAAAGATTTAAAATCTCATAAAATTGAGGAATCAACATCTTCCCATTCCACCCAAAATCCAAAGCACAGAGAGAATGTATACATATAGCCAAGATAGCATGGCATACCCCAGTCCTCTTGTGCACGTTCTCCAAAAATAATCATTCTCTCTGTACTCCAGGTTCTTGGCCCTTTTTATCTTCTCTTTGGTGCCTCAGTGCTCCCTGGAACCCTAGGCATTTGGGTTTTCCTCTCTCTAGCTTCTTCAATGTAGATTTTTTGCACTCTTTTGTGCCTAGCGTCATTTCAGCAGTGCGTTATACACAGCTACAGCACTGCTCTCAGCTCCCACAGCTCTTCTGTTGTGTCAATTGTTGGTGATTATCTGCAGTGCATTCTGCTTATACAATCTTTTCTTTGCATTCCCTACACCTCATGTGCTCGATTCTTATTTTTCTGACCACATTGCTCATGTATCCAGTAAGTTCAGACAGCTCCCATTTAATCGTGCTATAATCACATTTCTCAGGGCCAAATAAATGGATGCTTGCAACCATATCTTGCGCTGGAACTGCTCCTCCATAGCCAATAATACTATTGTGCTTCTTATTCTCAGTTTTCGAACAGCCAACAGCTAAAAGACTATGACTGTAGAGTAGCACATCAGAGGCCAGAGGAGAATAGAGGGTAAAGTCCAGGATAAGATATGTCAGGGATTGGGGTACATGTCATGAAGGGCACCCAGTCCTTAGTGCCACCCACTGGATGCCAAGAGACGTTCAAGCGATCAGAAGCCAAAACATTATGACCAAGGCAACAAAAAGGAAAAGCCGTGACAGGAATTGCTCATCGACATACTGTGGTGTCCCAGGGACTGCTGTAAAACACAAAATAGTTACACTTGTAAAGACAAGATTAGTAAATGTAAGTTACAGCATTAACTAGACACACTCCTAAACTTTGTGGACAGCCTTCCCAGAAGAGTTGAAGCTGTTATAGCTGCAAAGGGTGGGCCAACTCAATATTGAACCCTACGGACTAAGACTGGGATGCCATTAAATTTCATGTGCGCATTAAGGCAGGCGTCCCATTACTTTTGGTAACATAGTGTACATTGCCCTCCCCATCTCTGTACCTCCATAGTGGTCACCCACTCAGTCTCTTGTGCAGGAACCGGTCTGGTCAGAGCTGCAGAGCCTGGCCAGGCAGAGGGGGATGAGCCAAGAAGACTGGACGGGACAGATGGGGACAGCTCCAGCCACTAATTGTGATGGGAGGAGAGGTACTTTCTCCACATGAAGCAACTAAGCAGAAAGAAGCTGGGGGTTACCACCATGAAAGTAAGGGGGGGGTCGGCAATGTGTCAGGCCCTTAACCAGCTATTCACTAGTTTTTAAGGTCGCTGGCGGGTGCTGGCTCACTAAAAAAAAAAAAAGATGCCAAGTGACCCCAAAAAGGCACCTAAACTAGGGTTTGCGCAGATATGGATACTAGTATCGGTCTCGGTGCCGATACCAAGCATTTGCACGTGCAAATGCTTCATTGCTTGATCCAATACCTGTTGTATCGGGCAAGGCATCCTCAGTGTAGCAGGGGTGGGGGTGGGCAGCCTGACAGGTGATCGGTGCGGCGACGGGGGCAGTTACAAGCACCGATCATCCTCTATAGCCTTTCAATAAAGCATCTGACAGAGGCTTCTCCTCCTCTCCCTCCTGCAACTTTCAGCTGCTTTACTGAAAGGCTATACTGGGGGATCGGCGCATGTAACTGCCCCCGCCGCTGCACCGATCACCCCAGACTCTCCCCTGTGTGCTCCTCCCACTCCCTGGGTCCTCCTCCGGTCCCCCCCCCCCTCCCACATCTGTCAGGATGGAGAGCAGAGGAAGGAGCAGGTAAATTTGTCATTTCAGTGATCACTGACTGCCTATTCATAACTGAAGCTGAAGAGAAAGGATCTGTGTCCTCAGCTCCTTTTCTTGCCTCAAAGAGGAGATGTCAGGATTTTGTTTAGACCCCTGCTATGTCACCAAAGCCCCCCCCCCCCCCCCCCCCCAACAGGGCTGATAAAAAAAAATATATAAAAAAAAAGGAGAGAATAATAAATTCAGGTTAAATTGTAAAAATACTAACAAAAAACAAAACAAAAAAAACTGACCCGGCCACTCCCCCCCCCAAAAAAGCATTGTAAAAAAATAACCACAAATAAAAATAAAAAAATACTGACAGTCAACGCCTCATCAGTGGCCATCAGTGCTGCATATTAGTGCCACTGTCACATGATATTAAAAAAAGTATCGATACTTGTACTCGGTCTTAAAAAAGAGGTATCGGTGCAATTCTACACACAACAGCAGGACTCGGAAGCGCGCCTGCACAGGTGACCCAAGGGAAGCGTGGTGGTCACTCAAGAAAAGGAGGAGCCCGGAGCACCGCTGGAGGACCCCAGAAGATGGGGTTAGGGGCCACTCTGTGCAAAACCACTGCAAAACCGAGCCTTTAGTATCACTTTAAGTAAAAGTTAAAAATAATATTTAAACGTAAAAAATCGTAGTTACTAAGATTATATATTGATTTCAAGGGACTCCCAAGTAAGTGTTTACAATACTACTCTGAAGAACCATACATCACAGTTTAGTGGAAAAGCAGCACCATGGGCAAAGCAAATAACACAAGTGGGCTAAGACCTGTATCCCTCAACAGAATCCATGAAATCAATCTTACAATAAGCACAAAAATCTTTCTTTGTCGTCCTTTGAGGGACACAGGAATTCAGAAACAGTCTGCATGGGAGATTGGCATGTAGGCCTATAAAGAAGGGGTTAGGAACTATCTGCAACTGAGGACTACCTAAAGGATCAAAGCCTTACTCTGACCAACATGAGGTAAAAATCCCTGCAAGACAGGGAATACTGCCTATGACCAAGGAAAGCCAACAGAGGATTGACCTGATGTTCAAAGACCAAGGCAGAAGAGATCACCATCACCCATCACTCCCTGAAGGAACACTGAGCCGGAACCAGCAAGAGGCTGTGAAGCCAAAAACCCTCCAAACCAGGTGAGGTCAAGAGGAAAAAACAGTGAGACAAGTCTCCAGCAGAACAGGTCCCCAGAAGCTACCTTGGACAAAAAACGTTTTTAGACAACCCCCTGTAAATATGAGTTAACGGCAGGAGATAGACTGTTGAAACCCTGAAACGGAGTCAGAGATAGTGACAGGGGCCACAGGCCTGGCTTAGTTTAGGGTTTCAGAGCGTCAGAGAATAACTCTTCAGTGGATGATACCAGAGCACACTTAGAGATTCTTCAACCAGAGTGTGCCAGTAGCTGAGCATAAACAGCTAAAAAGTCCTGAGTGGACATGGAGTTCCCTGTAGACATGGGGGGAGGACTCTCCTGGGGAACACTCAGATGATGACAACCCTGTGACAATAGGGGTCTCAAGTTTCATTTATGCAGGTGTCAGTTCCCTCTAGGGAGACTAACTAAATGCCCCCAAGATGAACTAGGGGAGTATGGGCTGACACCACCAAGTGCAGAGTGAATACACGTTACTCCATCCAATGGATGATATCAGCGCTCAATCCTTCAGCCGCAAAGTGATTGTAAAGGCTTAATGTTTTTTATTTTCATGCAGACTATGCATGAAGGTTAAAAAGCTGTGTGCAGTAGCCACCCCCCCCCCCACAATACTTACCTGAGCCCCACCTCAATACAACGATGTGCACCAGAGCAGCAGCTTTCCCGCTGTCCTGTTACCCAGCAAAAAATAACTTCACTCCTCCTTGCAACTCTGCACAGCTACTAGTAAAAAGAAGCTCCCATGTGACAGCACTGGGTCAATCATCAAGCATCAGTGCTAACCCATACCCAGAAGAACCACCATTTATGTAATTCACTCCAATAGCTGTATCAGGGGAAGAAGAAAATAAAGTTTTGTTGTTGATTGTGGAGTGGGTGCATTAAAGCAGACCTATCAATTCGCCATAAATAAGCAAAGCACAAGATTACCTTTCCTGCTCTTTTATTTAAAAAAAAAAAAAATCAAAAGAAAAAGGGATTCATTTTCTGGTAAACTCTCTTAGTTCTGATACACTCTTGGGCACTCAAGGGATGGCTTGCAACTGTATCTCACACACAACATCTGTGTTTCTTTCAGCCAATCTGGATCTGAGCATATGCAGCTCCTAAAACACGCTAACTGCAGAGTCAGAGGGGAGAGAAACATGTGATACCTGGTGGGGGACGACCATCATTGATGTTGAACGCTGTGGCAAACATTCCAAACGGAAATGCTCCTATTCCAAATGACATCTGGAATCCACCATCTCCAAATCCAAAGCCTTGAAAACCCTGAAAAGTTTGAAACAGAACCAATTAGATTGCATTAACCTTCTAAATAGTCAACTTACAGCGGTTGTAAAAATTAAATAAAAATAACAAACATGTTATACTTATCTGCTCTGTGCAAGGGTTTTGCACAGAGCAGCCTTGATCCTCTTCTTCTGGGGTGCCCCGTCAGCGCTCCTGGCTCCTCCCCATTGCATGCCCCTATGGAAAGCCGATTTCCATGGGTGCACCCGTGCGGGCGCATTCCTGAGTCCCACTGCTGCGTCCATTGTCACAGACAGTGGGACTTGGCCCTGCCACCTGGATTTGGTTGACAGCAGCGGGAGCCAATGCTGGGCTTGTGCACAGTGCTGGTACGGACAGGCTAAGGTAAGAAAAAGAGGGGAGGGGGGGCCTCTGGGGGCAGCTTCAGAACAGAAGGTTTTTCACCTTAATGCATGAGACTTTACAACCCCATAAGGAGAACTTCACTTTTTTGGAAAAAATTATAAATGCACATTTTTTTCAGGTAAAAAAATGTGCATTTATTATTTTTTGTAGTAGGAGCCTGAAAAGCATTGCAGCAGTGATCAGCAGATCGCTGAGGACATGCAGGTCTGCACACTGTCAGTGTATCTGCTTGTCCGCACATTCCGTACAGGGAAGCTGATACTCGCTGGCAGGATGATTCAATGAACTACAATGCACTAATTTGTGGTGCTTGCTCAGGAAGCATGTTTTTTTTTACAAGATTAAAATGTCTGCTAAGTTCACTTCATAGAATTTGTATGTACGATAGAATATTGCTATTTTCTTGGCTAAACTTCTCTTGCGGGTCAAAGTAGTATGTTTACTTTTGTCCTCCTGCGACCCAGTCAGCCTATAGTGGGCTATTGCTTGTTATCAGCTGACGATGCAGAGCTGTGCCAGGCCTGGGAAAGATCCCAACAATATTGTTGGGATCCACCCTGCTGCCTGATTGACAGCTGTCTTCACCTTTCAGCGTGCGGCCGACAGCCAGAAGCACCAAACTCCTTGAGAAACAGTACTCTGGTTGCTTGCAGCCCATATACTTTAATGCTGAATTCTGGCAGAAAAAAAAACAGAAAAAAAAACAAACCTATTTTCAGCCATTTGCTGTGTAAAAATAAACAACCTCTTTTGATGCTTGTACCACATTTGGCTGCTACTCTGTTCGGTAGAACTGACACCTTTCATTTAGCTCCCACATTACTGTAAGTGCTGAGCCTCCAGAGCTGAAACATAATTCTGACAGTAGTACACAGTGGGTTGCCGATTGTAAACTTTCTTATTGCAGAAAAATCCTTTTATTCTTTTCAGTGAATTCAGGGCTTCCTGTTATTAGAGTAGGGGAGATCATAATGTCCATCCATACCTTGAATGAAGTAAAAGTTTTACAGCATGGATCAGCAACCAAACAAGAGACAGGCATCATTAGAGGGAATTTATTTTTACAAAGCATGGCTCAAAACTCTTAGGCTTTGGGCAAAGTGGGAAACATATTGAATCTGTCAGGTTTTTACTGCAGTCTGCGATCCTATTATAAAACATATATTTCCCCTCTGTTGCTAGATTATGACTTTTAGGTAAAGGTTTAAAGTAAAAATATAACAAAAATGACTGCTAAAATGCAGCAACTAGAGAAAGTTTTGTCTAACTGCATTAAACTAAAGAAATGTGACTGCCAAGTCTGCAACTACTGAATATGATTTTCCTTACTACTGTTATTAATTAGGGCAAATTCACCGCTGCTGGAGCACTTTACCTCTCTGGCAGCTGTCCGTTCCTGACTGCGGTAGGGGGCAGTGTGGTGTGCAATTCAGCGCATCACACAGCCCCCCCCTTTTTTGTACAAACGTTATTTTGAACTGTACTAAAGTACACTTTATTCATGGTGCTGCTGTACAGTGCGCTGCGACAAAATGCAGTATTGTCTGCATTGTAGCGCAGCTCTGAGCTGTGTTGCAATGTGAAAGGGACACACAGAAAACATTTGTTGTTGTGTGTCCTGGCAGTGACAGGTGTTTTAAAATGCAGTACCATATAGGCGGTCCTACTATGGAGGCTCTAAAAATTAATAGAATTAGGACTGCAGATAATACTGGGGTGCCTTGTCGTGACCTCTGCAGCTTACGCATGTATTTGCACATGAGTGAAAACTAAACTCCTGTTTTCAACGTGAAATGTTAGACAGAACAATTTGGTTTGTTGCAGACTGGCTGGTAAGTTGGGCTGTAGTGTGTCCTCCTTCCATGTGCTCCTCACTGTTAAGGCCAGTTAAAAGTTGGGGCAGTTGCCGTTTGTTTGTACCATTGGTTATTTGGACAGCTTCACTGCTATTGTGCCATTTGCTGGGTGTCCATTCAGACACAGAGCCATGGCTTGGCCCCACCCCCTCTCTCTCATTGACTTTGATTGACAGAAGTGGGAGCCAATGGCTCCTGTTGCTGCATCTCAGCCATTGAGGAGCGAGAGACCCGGGAGAGCCTCAGCTCGTCCACATCGCTTTAAGGAGATTGAGCTTAGTTAAGTATTAAGGCGGACTGAGGGGGAAGCTGCACAGTGATTCTATGCATGAAGGTAAAAACCTTCAGCCTTTACAAATCAATTTAACCACTTTAAGCTTGACGTTTTTTCTAAAGAAAACAAGGTCTATATAAAATTTCTGCTTTAGGCCTCATGCACACATGACGATCTAAAAATGCCAGTAGAGTTAGCTGTAGAATGAGTTTTGCAGCGTTTTTTTTTAGCTTTTGCGTTTTTTGGCAAATCTTTACTCCCACAAAAGCTTATAGTTCAAAAACGCCCATAAACGCTGAATAGCCAAGCTTTTAAGCTTTTTTCAGTTAGAACGTTTCTCAAAACTGATAACAGCCTATGTGTGCATGGACATATTGCTGGGTAGATTACTGGCTGCAGAAAAAAATGCCTGAAGAGAAAAACAGCTGCTGTCCAAAAACATCTTGTGTGCATGAGACCTAAAAGTTAAAAAACATCACAATGAGTGTATCTCAGTTTTTAGATCAAACCTATGCAAAAGCAGAAAGTGACCAATCACAAATTTAAAAACATAAACTGAAAGCCAGGAAGTGCTGTGTGGCCTGTGTCAGCTTGTTATTGTTAATTAGTTTTTCTCTCGGGAAACTTGTTATGTGATAACTAGCAACCCTCAGGAGACCACAAAGAATTACAGATCAGAAGCAATCGTTTCATCATGTGACACATGCTGTACAGCCGTTATACCCTCGCTCTCAACTCACCCCTCTGTTCTCTGGCTCTGGTCTCTGTCCTTGAGGTCGTGGGGGCGTTTTCTCACTATGGGGAAAAATGGATCACAACAGACTACTGTTAGCTGAAATGCAACACCATTTTAAGTATACTCGTGTATATTCATGCACCCTCCATACAAATATGGACAGCAAAGCCCAACTTTAAAGTCTCCCTACCGCGGATCTTCTTGCCCCGTAGATCCTCTTCCATACAAAGGTATTACTTTATCACGGCTGATTCCAGCTTTACACACAGGACACACCTGACGATTAGGCCGAGTTTCCAACCACTATGGAGATAACCACAAGGTGAAGGTTATAATACCTATAGCACAGTCTACACTGAAAATCCCAATACACATAGCCTGGCTTATTTATAAAAATGATAGAAAAAGTGAGTTGGTCTCTTGTGAGTCTTTATGGCTACTGTATAAAAAAATAAAATAAAAAAAAAAGCAAAGTCTGACAGTCATTTTTCACCTTGCTACAATTTAAAATTTGCACTCATTTCAACCAATGAAATGTAATTTACTGCGGGGGTGGGGGGGTTATTCTAAGCCAACTCAAGCATTTGTGCAATTACAGTCAACAACCCTGTGTATAACCCTGTGGTACGTAAAATTCATGCAATGCACTTATCCATTTACAGACCAATCATGAATAGATCACCTACCTGATGTAAGCATGGCCAGCTAAAGAAAGAAAAAAAGAGAAAATTACATATCAGAGTGCAAAATGTCACTTTACTTCCTTTATTTGCATACTGTCATAATGTCAAACACAAAACTCAAGGCTCATTTCTATAATGTCTGATGGTAAATGTGCATTTTAAAAACACGAACCACTTCCAATTGTATTTATTTGCAACAAGCTGGAAACAGATATTCTACTGTAATATAAACCTATACAGAATTAGAAAGCTTATTAGTTGTATAAACCCCAGCCACAATAATTCCTATACCTTCCTTTTTCATGGACTGAAAGCAAAGCTCTGAGAGCACATTAGCCGCTTTTTTTTTAGCCCATTGCTGACCTCCTGTTGAAAATGCTAGTTGCCTGGTTGCCATAGACTTCTATACATATCTAAAGTACTGACCTGGAATAAGAAAGCAGCTCATAGAAGCGAGAATGAAGTCAGAACACTTTTTTTTTCTTTTAAACAAGAGAAAATGGAGTACTGTCCATGATACCTTTTTTTTATTTGCACTAACAAACAATTTTTCAGGACAAGCTTTCAGGGTATCTCCCCTTCTTCAAGGTCCAAGCAGTACTGATTCACAAAAGTTTTAGCAGAATGTTCAAAAGAAAAAAAAAAAAAACGAACAAACACACACAACCCAGTGTATATTGTGATGGTAATAAAGCTAGAAGAAGGGTCACTGAGATAAGCGAGAGGGAGAGCTATAGACTGGGGGGGGGGGGTAATGGTAG
>BLSH010322878.1:338196-354465 GCA_018402905.1 Glandirana rugosa | reverse complement strand
TCACAGAGGGAGAGGGGGTCATAAAACTGTAGTGGAATGGGTATGTTTAATCAAAAAATTGTCAGCAACTGAAACCTTTGCACCTGCCACTAGATACCATTTTGTTAGCTGTAGCAGGGTCCAGAATTTTCTGACTCAAAATTCTCAGACTTGACTGGATGCATGCTGAGTCAATAGCATCTCCTACATTTCACTTTCAATATTTTTTCTTAGGTTTGAGCAAAGTTACAGAGAACATCACAAGTATATATTCAACTGCAACTACAGACAGTAAAAATAGCATCTTGCATAGTTCTCATGCTTTAGGATGTGTGCTAAAAAGGTTTTAAGCTAACCATACACAGGGGTTGACTTACTAAATCTGGAGAGTGCAAAATCTGCTGCAACTGTGTATGGTAGGCAATCAACTTTACTTCGTTCAATTAAGCTTTGATGATAAGCCCTCGTTCACATTAGAGTGACTTGTCATGCGATTTCACAGGTCAAATCGCATGAAAAGACGCACCCTATTGTCAGCAATGGCCCTATTCGAATCATTGCGACAACGACTTTGTGGTGCTGCCTTGATTTGAAAAAGTAGTTCTTGCTCTACTTTTGGTGATTTCGGGTGCGACTTGCATAGACGTGTACATTAGCTGCACAGATGTCTTCAAAGTTGCACTGACATGTGGCTTTGAAATCGTGTAATTTCAGATGAAGTTGCGTGATTTCAAAGCCGCATTCAATGTGAACGAGGGCTAAAACCTGGAAGCCAATTGGTTTCTATGCACAGCTGCACCAGATTTTGCACTTCCAGTTTTCGCAAATCAAACCTATAGTTTGAATTTTGTCTGAGGGCCGGTTCACACTGATGAGATACAGGAACCACATGCGATTTGGACAGGAATCGCACCGCATTCCTGTTCAAATCACATGAGATTTTGCAGCAGTGTGATTTGAGCCATTCATACTGTATGGCTCACATCGCACTGCATTCGCACTAAAACTGTGCAGGACCCTTTTTTTTTTTGCCGCACCAGAATCTAATCGCATGGGTGTTCACACCGATGTGATCCGATTCTGCACATCGCACTGTGTTTTGTGAACCAATTTCGAGGTGTAGTTAACTTAATATGCACACCTGCAGCGGTTCGCATGAATGGGGTGCGATTTTGATGCGGTGCGGAAACTGCACAGAATTTGCTGCGAGTTCCTCACTGCATCAGTGTGAACCGGGCCTGAATCCTACTGAATTGGACAAAACTGGGATTTGTAATTAGCCCTGCTGGCACCACAAGGCTCAATAAAAATCAATTTCAAAATTCACTGGTCCAAGTGAAAACCAAACAATGACTGTATTCTATCAGCTTTTTAGCCATTAGCCCTGGTTCACATAGGAGCGATGCGTGAACCAGAACGAATACAGAGCCGGTTCCCGCATCGCTCCTCGCCTGCAGGCAGTTCACACTGCCTTCTGCAAACTGCTGGCGGGTGTCATTACAAAGTTAATGACATCCCCAGTTTTCTTCACAGATCGCAGTGAGAACTGTGCACTTGCACAGGAATTGGATCGCATGGGTGAGAACACCCATGCGATACGATTCTAGTGTGGGGGAAAATAAGGTGCATGTACCTTTTTTCGTGCGAGTCTAATGCGAGTTCAGCCATACAAGTGTATGGCTGAACTCGCACTGTTCAGAGATTGCATGTGATCGTGCGGAAGCGTATCACATGCGATCTCTGAGGATCGCACAAGTCTGAACCCGGGCTGAAATAATTTGATTTCTCTTATTCAGCCCACAGGGATGAATGAGAGAAATCTACACATGCATGACTAGCCTTCCTTATATCAGGAAACAGAGAATAGCAAATGACATGGTACATAGTACACTACAGTATTAATCTGTTCTGTCCATTGCTTACCAGAAGAGGTGGCCACACAAGCTTATAACTGCATCCTTGGCTGTATCCAGGCAGATGTTACATTCGAATGTGCTGTCCTGGCTGCTTCCCTCTCCATTGCTGCTTCCACTAGCTCCAGGGCTTGAATTCTCCGCAGAAGTAGAGGTCGCTGGACCTGCGCTTGCCATCTTACAGCAAATTCCAAATAAAGGCGATGTCTAGTCTAAAACAGACCTACCAAAAGGGAAAGATATGGTTATTGCAACATAAGCCCACTGATCATATTAATACCATAATCCATGCACACTCACCAATATCCAGTATCTATTTGCTACTTTCAAGTAACTTGCTGCAAGGAGAGTCTCAGTCAATTAGTGTCAAAGGAAGAGCAGACTAAGCTATAAGTGTGCATTGCTTTTTCACTCTGTTACATCATGTCCCCAAAGAATAAACTGATGACATGAAAAAAAAGACGCCGGGAATGACGCACACAGTGCGTGGAGACCAAATGGGCCTATAGAAGTGGGGAGAGGTGAAGCAGACACTAATTAAACAAGAGAAACCTGAGAATGCAGCAGAGAGTAGTGTAGACAGGCAATCCCTGCTGCCAGTATAATCCCTCTCACCTGTCTGGACTGCCCCTCTGTGTCTACAGGTTACCCAACTAATCCTCAGTCCTCAGGGACCACCTATCCAGATGTCACACACGGTCCCATTTACAGGTAGCACACCGGTGCATGGCTTTGGCACAAAAATGAGAAATACCTGTTTAACAAGTAAACATATGACACCAACATCCTGCCTCTCATTCAGGTCGAGCAGAACTATTTACACTGCGTGTTGAACACTGAACACCTAGAAGATAATGCTGGATTCAAATGTGAAAGTGCTAGCAGTTTTGTTTTTTCTTCAGGCAAATATATTACTGTGTCCCTGGAAACTATGGTAACATACAAGCTCAGGCAAGATGTGGATGATTACCTATTGTGCTCAGTGTCCTGCTTTTCTATACCATTAATATTGGGGCCAAAGCTGGACATGCACTGTTAAAAAAATAATTCTAACCAAAACTAAGTGAGGCGCAACACTCCCACTACAATAACACAACTAGTATTGAAAAAACAATATATTGAATATAGTCTGTGCATAAATAGTAAGGAACTCAAAAAATAATAATGAAATAAAAAAACAGTCCTGCACCCAACAAAGCACTGTGTGTGTTTAATCTCTCCAATTCTTCTTGTGAGACAAACACACACAGTGCACTGTTAGGTGCAGGACTGTTTATTTCATTTTTATTTTTTGTTACTTATAATTTATGCAGGGAGCAGAGTTTGTCCCCCGCACAATAAAAAAAAACAAAAAAAACTTAGAAGTCAGCAGCTACACATTCTGTAGCTGCTGACTTTTAATAGGACACTTACCTGTCCTGGAATCCAAATGTGGCACTGGAGGGGAGGAAGAGACAGATAAGCAGAGCTTCCACTTTTGGGTGGAACTCCGCTTTAAAAGGAGAAGTACAGCCAAAGCTCATTTGACTGTACTTCTGCTGTGGATCACAGGAGTGCAGTTCATTCTGCACTCCTGTGATGTGTTTTTAGCAGACAGATGTTGAAGTCCGCTGTCGGCTGACGTCACAGAGCCGGTCCAGGCTCAGGCAAGATCGTGACAATGAAGTCGGGATCCGCCCACATGCCTGGCCCGGAACCTGGCTTAGCCTCTCAGCAAGTCGCTGAGACTCTGAGCTGGCAGCTCCCACCCCCTCCACAGCCCATTGCTCCAGTGAGCGCACAGGGGGGGGGGGGGCGCAGAGAGCTGCTGACTGATAGTTAGCAGCTTTCTGCTCAGGAAGCTGTTAGAACCAAGCAATCAGCAGTGTTTGATCGCTTGGTTTTCAGTGTTAGAGCCAGCAGGGGACAGATGCATTCTCCACCTAGGCGAGTATAAATCTGCCCAAAAAAAAAAGTCCATACTTCTCTTTTTATTTTGATTATAATTTGAGGAAGAATGTGGAGTGAAATCACCTTGTAGTGTTATAGCTGGCAATACAGTATATTTATTATATATTATTTTTTTTGGCTGCGCAGACTGCAAAAGGACATATTTACTGCTAAATGCCGGTTCACACAGGGGCGGCTACAAATTCGCCCGATTCTTGTCCGACTCTGAAGCCGTCCCATACAGCGCGGCTTGCAAAGCGTCATCTGTATAGCAGTCAATGCAAGCCACTCCAAAGTTATCCCAAAGTAGTAGAGGAACCTTTTTCTAAGTCAGAGCGACTTGAGTCGCTCCTATTAGAACTAGGGATGAACAGAAATTTCGGCAGCCGAAAATGATCGGCAATTTCGGCCAAAATCTGTGTTTTTGGTGTCGGCCAAAACAAAAGAACGGGCCGATACCGAAAAGGGGGCCGATACCGTCCATTGCTGGGTATGTGTGCATCACATACCCCGCAATGGATGTGGGAGATGAGTAGATTCACAATACACAGAGTGTGCTGCTTTTACGAGTCGCACTGTGCATGAAACTGTGAGCTAATTACACTGGAATGCAGAGAGAGCTGTCAGATCTTCAAGTTGATGTCGGGAGGTTGGCGGGACAGGACACGGGTGTTAGTTGTTCAGTCCCGCCCACCTCAGATCTCAGTGAAAATCTGATAGCTCTTTCTCTGCATTCTCTGCATTCCAGTGTAATTAGCTGACAGTTTCATGCACAGAGCGGCTCGTACAAGCAGCACACTCTGTGCACTGTGAATCTACTCATCTCTTCTGCCAGTGCCAGCCAGTACCATCCAGTGCTGCCTGTCAGTGCCAACCAGTGCTTCATGCCAGTACCATCCAGGGCCACCTGTCAGTGCCAATCAGTACCATCTGCCAGTACCATCCAGGGCCACCTGTCAGTGCCATCCAGGGCCACCTGCCAATACCATCCAGTGCCACCTGTCAGTGCCAATCAGTGTTGCCTATCAGTGCTTCCAATCAGTGCCACCTGTCAGTGCCCAGGCACAGGTAGGCTGCATATGACAATTGTATATAAAAATATAAATATTTTTTTAAAAACTGTAATTTTCGGTTTCGGTTTTCAGCACCAAAATTTCCATTTCGTGCACCACTAAGTAGAACGGTTCCATTGTACTGCATGGAGCGCGACTTCTTAGGCTGACAAGTTGCCTGACAGGTTGCCCCTGTGTGAACCAGCACTCAAAAGAGAAGTTTGGAATTTAAAACACACAAATATACTCCCCTAAGTGGATGCAGCATTAATCCGATGCTGCATCTGTCCCCCGTCAGCTCTGCAGGGAGAACTGTACGAACAAACACCACTGATCACTCAGTTCTTCCCCTCCGCTCTGAGTGAAGAGCCATGACTGTCAGTCTCTGGCTCTCTGCTCTCCCCTTCAGAGCTCACTGAAGAGGCTGTGGAGCTGGGCAGGAGGGGCTGGCTCAGGCCTTCAACGGAGCGCTGAGTGAGGTAACGGTCCAGTTCAATTTTTTTTTTTTTTAAAACAAAGCTAACAGATTCTGCCGCTCACAAAAATGAGATGGATGGAGGAATCCCCCCTGCCGGGACATTGGGTTCTAACAGCGGTACCCACCATAGTCAGAATACACAAATCAGTGGCTGCAGTTGCTGATGGTGGAAAATTTTCCATTATATCTATCGAAGTTGGTCAAATTTCGATCAGCGTGTGGCCAGCTTAACATTTCTGAGTTCTTTCTGAAAACGCCAGCTACCTGAAAATTATATGTTGACCTTCTGACTTTAACTGCCTCCCGTCCACCATATAGACAACTGAAGGTGGGTGGGATCCCCTCTTGTTCTGGCCCGATGTCATATGACTTCATCCAGTCTCACCATGATTACGGGCGTGCTGGGAAACGGCGTGGCCCCTATCAAGGTAAAGAGCCAATGACATGGCTCTTTACCCATGTGATCGGCTGTGTCCAATCACAGCTGATCAGATGTAAACACTGAAGTGCTGGTAATTGGCTCGCCTCGCCTCACACTGAGTGTCATGTCCTCACAGGGGACACCTGTACTGATCATCAGGGCGCTGATTATCAGTGCAGCCCCAACAGTGCCCAGCAGTGATGCCAATCTGTGCCCATCAGTGACACCAATCTGTGCCCATCAGTGATGCAAGTCGGTGCTGCCTTTCAGTGCCGCCTACCATTGCCCATCAGTGCCTCCTCATCAGCGCACATCAGTGAAGGATAAAAATTACTTATTTACAAAATTTTCTGACAAACTAAGAAAAACTTTCAAAATTTTCAGTTTTAGCAAAAAATAAAAAACCTAGTGGTGATTAAACACCAGCAAAATAAAGCTCTATTTGTGGCAAAACAATTATAAAAAATACAATTGGGTACAGCGTTGCATGACCGCGCAATTGTCATTCACATTCTGAATGCTGAAAATTGGCCTGGGCAGGAGGAGGGGGGGGGGGGGGGAGTGCCCTGTAGGCAAGTGGTTAATATTTTCAGCCTGTCTGGCTTCAGTACTCAAAGTACTTCAGCTCAAAGACTCAGAAAGCTCTAAAGCCAATAGATCAGCGTGACAGCCAGGTTAATAGCATTTGTAAAGAGAAGTAAGCAAAGGTGACCTCCGCCTCTATTTTCATGCAGGTTTCAGTTAAACAATTCTGCTGAGCTGCCAGTACAATCCAATAAACGACCATTATAAAGAGTAACTCCACTTCTGTTGAGATAAACTGCAACCGCTTACCGTAAAATTGAACTTTGATAGGAAAAAAGGAGAGCATTGTACAAATTACTATACCCCCTAGACAAAATAAGCAGTTTGGAGAGGGTACAGCACTGCAGGGTTCAATTCTACAGTAATCCAGAGTTTAGCTTTTTTACAGCCACATTTGCAGCTCTCCATGTTATTCAATGGCCCCATACAAACACTGACATTTTTGAGCTGTAGATAGCGTCGGGGTTTGTGAGCTGAATGCAGAACCCACGGCCAGCGTGTTCTGAAGCTGCAGCGTAAGAGCGTTTTTGACGCTGAGCTGACAAAACGCTAACGCGCATTAATGCCGTAGCGACGTTAACCAGCGTTTTCAGGTTCAAAAATAGCAGAGGAATGTTTTTTAAACAAAACATGACGTAGCGCAGACGCTTACTAATGTGCATTAACACCGATGCAAAACGCCAACGGAAACACATTTTTGACGCCAATTTTTTCCTGACGCCGGTCCCGAAGTTACAGCTCGTTTTGTTAATATGCCCGTGTGTATGAGGCCTAAAAGTCATTGAGCTCCAGACAAGTGACTTTGTCTAGGTTGGGAAAAGGTCTTCTGTCTGCTACTGGCAAGAGAAAGCATTTCCTGATCTGCTCTCCCCAGTGATCACACCCGAACGTTATAACACTGTTGTAGCAAGGCACAATGTGAAAGTCTGCAGAGGCCAAATATTGCATTGTACCCCTGGTGTGCATAATTGCTTTACAGACTCCTGCATACATACAGTATTTCACAAAAGTGAGTACACCCCTCACATTTTTGTAAATATTTTATTATATCTTTTCATGTGAAAACACTGAAGAAATGACACTTTGCTACAATGTAAAGTAGTGAGTGTACAGCTTGTATAACAGTGTAAATGTAATGTCCCCTCAAAGTAACTCAACACACAGCCATTAATGTCTAAACCACTGGCAACAAAAGGGAGTATACCCCTAAGTGAAAATGTCCAATATTTTGTGTGGCCATCATTATTTTTCAACACTGCCTTAACCCTCTTGGGCATGGAGTTCACCAGAGCTTCACAGGTTGCCACTGGAGTCCTCTTCCACTCCTCCATGACGACATCACAGAGCTGGTGGATGTTAGAGACCTTGCGCTCCTCCACCCATCGTTTGAGGATGCCCCACAGATGCTCAATAGGGTTTAGGTCTGGAGACATGCTTGGCCTGTCCATGACCTTTACCCTCAGCTTTTATAGCAAGGCAGTGGTTATCTTGGAATACTCCCCTGCGGTCCAGTCTCCAAAGGGAAGGGATGATGCTTTGCTTCAGAATGTCACAGTGCATGTTGGCATTCATGGTTCCCTCAATGAACTGTAGCTCCCCAGTGCCAGCAGCACTCATGCAGCCCCAGACCATGACACTCCCACTGCCATGCATGACTGTAGGCAAGACACACTTGTCTTTGTACTCTTCACCTGGTTGCCGTCACACATGCTTGATACCATCTGAGCCAAATAAGTTTATCTTGTTCTCATCAGACCACAGGACATGGTTCCAGTAATCCATGTCCTTAGTCTGCTTGTCTAAAGCAAAATGTTTGCGGGCTTTCTTGTGCATCATCTTTAGAAGAGGCTTCCATCTGGGACGACAGCCATGCAGACCAATTTGATGCAGTGTGCGGTGTATGGTCCAAGTACTGACAGGCTGACCTTCCAAAACCCTTCAACCTCTGCAGCAATGCTGGCGGCACTCATACGTCTATTTCCCAAAGACAACCTCTGGATATGAGGCTGAGCACCTGCACTCAATTTCTTTGGTCGACCATGGTAAGGCCTGTTCTGAGTAGAACCTGTCCTGTTAAACTGCTGTAAACGGCCACTGTGCTGCAGCTCAGTTTTAGGGTCTTGGCAGTCTTCTTATTGGCTAGGCCAGTGGTTCTCAACCCCTGTCCTCAGGACCCACTAACAGGCCAGATTTTAAGTATTACCTTGGGGAGATGCAGACTAGGATACTGCAATCACTGAGCAGCAAATGATATCACCTGTGATGTAGTTCAGTTATCTTGCAAACCTGGCCTGTTGGTGGGTCCTGAGGACGGGAGTTGAGAACCACTGGCCTAGGCCATCTTCATGTAGAACAACAATTCTTTTTTCAGATACTCAAAGAGTTATTTGCCATGAGGTGCAATGTTGAGCTTCAAGTGACCAGTATAAGAAAGTGAGAGTGATAACACCAAATTTAACACACCTGCTCCCCATTCACACCTGAGACCTTGTAACACTAACGAGTCACATGACACTGGGAGGGGAAATGGCAAATTGGGCCCAATATGAACTTTTTCACTTAGGGTGTACTCACTTTTGTTGCCAGTGGTTTACACATTAATGGTTGCATGTTGAGTTATTTTGAGGGGACAGCAAATTTACACTGTTATACAAGTTGTACACTCACTACTTTACATTGTAGCAAAGTGTCATTTCTTCAGTGTTGTCACATGAAAAGAATAAAATATCTACAAAAATGTGAAGGTTGTACTCACTTTTGTGAGATGCTGCATGTTAAAGGGGTTGTTAAGGCAGTGTACACAAGCACTGCCAGCCCCACTGCTCGGATAACATGTAGTATATACTGTATGCCGTTTTTTTAAAATTCTTCTTCTAAATAACTTATTCTTTCTCCCCGATCATCGGTCACGTGATCGCCCGTCGCTCTTTCCCTCCGATGTATACACTAGGGAGGGAGTGGCCGAGCTCTCCCTCTGACATCTGCTGGGCGGTCACGTGACCTCCCTCTGTAGTACATACATCGGAGGGAGAGAGTGACGTGTGGTCACGTGACCACTGATCGGGGAGAAAGAATAAGGTATTTAGAAGATGAGTTTTGGATGAGGAGCGGAGCTGGCAGTGCTTGTGAACAGTAATGTTTGCACTACTCGGAACGGTGCTACAACGGGAGGGAGGGCTCACACAGAGACTAGCTGACAGGCAGGGAGGGGGAGGGGGGAGGAGGACACAGGAGAGCAAAGAGCGGGGCTGCAGATTACGGAGGCACGTAAACTGACCACGGTGTCAGGGCTTAGCAGCCATGATATACCGTGGTCAGTTTATGGGGGGGGGGGAGGGCAGAAACTGGCAGGATCAACCAGGTATTTCAAATTCTTCTTTGAAACTCAATAAAAATAGAATTACAAAAAAAAATATATGTGATGCTAGGTCTACTTTAATGTCAGAAATTTCACTCAGCAGCACTAAAGCTTGACATTTCTTATTAGGATTACATTTTTATAGGCCAGCTGAGCATAGGATATGAAATGTTTGCTTATATAATCCAGAACATTTGCAATCTTGTGTGTTGACAACCACTGTCCTTCAGCTGACTCAGTACCAATTTCCCAAACTCCTGGTCGGGGAGTGTGCACTCAACTTCACAGATGGTGCCCTGATGACACTCCCCCCCCAGACTACAAGTTTCGGAATTCCAAGGGCCGCAGTTTGGATAGGGGTGAGAAAGGTTAGAACCCCTGTCAGGTTTGTTTTATTTTCCCTGTCCACCTTACTGGGCAACCCTGAACAGTAGCGTTACACTGATACCAGTGCCAATATTAAGCATTGGCAGGAGTACCTGTACTCGTGCAAATGCTCCCATACCAGGACCCTATACCTGCGGTACGATTTGAGCCCATACAAAATCAGTGGGCTCAAATTGAACTCCTAAGAATCGCATGTGACTTGAACAAGAATGCGGTGCGATTCCTGTCCAAATCACATGCTGCTTCCTTCACTGCTCCTCTGTGAGCCCAGGCTGAGCCTGAGGAGAGGAGGGAGTTGTGGTGCATGTATCATGCTGGAGGTCAGATGGAGCAGTGAGTGGTTGTATAGAAAGCACTGTGGAGGATTGAGATCTCTGTACTGGAAAGGCTGGCAGCTGAAATAAATCAGAGGCACTGACACTTTCTTGTAACTTTCAGGAGGTTGTAGAGGGCTCGCACAAAAGGAGTCTGCCAGGCAATGTACAGTGTGGCGAGAGGTAGACCTCATGGCCACCGCCGCCATGTCAGCAAAGACCGAGCAGTGATTAGGAGTGAAAAGGGCGCTGATGCTACTGGAGGAAGACCAGAAAAGATTGCCGGCTGCCTCTGCTGACTTCTTCCCCATCATGCCACTCATGGAGATATTTGGAGACTGCTGAGAAGCTGTGAGAGCCGGGTTTAGGACAGAGCATCACTCAGGAACAGCTCAGTCTGCCATTGGCAAGCCATGCGCCCCCCCCCATCCCCCCAGGCTGAGCTTGGGTTCACACAGAACGGTGCGGCAAACTTTATGTGATTCGGACAGGAATTACACCGCACATTCATGTTCAAATCACATGAGATTCTGCGTAAAGCGATTTGAGTCATTAATTTTGTATGGGCTCAAATCGCCCCGCATGGTGTCAGCAATTGGTATCGCCGAGTATTGAGCAAAAGTATCAGAACTCGCTCTTAAATAACAGGTATCGGTGCATCCCTACTGGACGGTAAGTGAAGGTAGCTCTCCAACGCAACACAGATGGGGTTAAACATGTTTTTTGAAAATTACCTAGGGAAATGTTGGAACCTCTGCCAGCTCTTTACTGTTGTCTAATTATCTGTTGCATTGTTCACTTTTTATTTCTGATTCCTATTTTATCCTATGCAGTAGGGATGCACCGATACAAAGTATTTTAATGAGTACTCATGAAAATGCTCCCAATAACAAAACCAATACTTTGCCGTGTGCTTTTGCATCAATACAAAATGAATGGCTGCAAATTGCTCTGTAAAGAATTGCATGCGATTTAAACAGGAATGTGGTGTGATTCCTGTTCAAATCACATGCGGATTCTAGCACCACTCCTCTGTGTGAACCCAGGCTTGTCATAGTAAACTGCACACAGGAGCAGTGCGGGAAACTACCCTGCATGACGGGTTCTACCAGCTCCAATCTGACTGTGGACATCTGAGGTTGCGGCTCCTCCTGCCTCCCCCATTACTTTGTTCCCCCCAGCGGTTCGAGCCATCTCCTTCTAGTGATGACAGTACAGGCTACAGGCATTCTAATTGGTCAGCACTGTCGCATGGATGGTGCTGACCAATCAGAAGTCATCTCACCTGTACTGTCAGGAGAGGAGAGAAAGCCACAGGGATTTCAAGTCCCCGGACCAGTGAAGTGGCATTTCCAGCATCTGACAGCAGGCAATTTGGTACAGTGGGACTGTGGGGATGGGGTCCAGTGGATGTCTCGAACCGCAGGAGGCTTGGGGGGGAAAGCCACGGAAGAGGCAGGAAGAGCCACAGTCCACAGTCAGATGGGCGACAGAGCTGGTGGAACCTGTCGTGCAGGGAGGTTACCCTGTTCCTGTGTGAACTCAGGCTCAAAATCACTATGACAAGCCTGGGTTCAAACAGGAATGGCACTACATTCCTGTTCGAATCGCATGCACTTCTTTCCAGTGCGATTGGCGCTCATTTATTTTGCATGCACACAAATAGCACCACAAAGTATCGGTACTCGGTATCGGTGAGTACTTGACCAAGAGCATCGGTACTCATACTCACCGATTAAAAAAAGGGCATCAGTGAATCCCTACTGCGCAAAATAGGCATACGCACATCTTTACAGTACCAGTAAGAGTAGCACATGTCCAAAACCATGGGCTTGGTAACGGTTTCCCTCTGCCCTGCCTGCCTTCATCAATCACATTTAAGATTCCAAAGCAGCTCTGAATCTGACTGGTGGCAGTGATAAACTTCTTAACGTTGGCATATACCTGTATGTTACTGCTGAGAAGTATTCCAGCATCACCAGCAGGTGCATTCCAGGATCACCAGACCAAATAGTGTGAGAATTACTGGTGCATTACAGCAATATCTACACCCCTGGTACCCAACCAGCAGCCCAAGAGTACATGTGGTCAGATGCAGGCCTCCACCAATCAGTAGTGAAAGCATTCATTTGTAAGTCTCATTTAGCAGGTCTACAGTCTCTATCTCCTGCGGCGTGTCTTTAGTCTCCAACCACCCCTCTTACATGTCAGTGGTCTCTGATCATCCCCTCCAGTATGTATGAAGTCTCTCACAGAATTCCATCATATAAGGAATATTATGTGTGGCCCTTTGGAGCTGTCAGGGGCCACAATTGAGACCCTTACACCTTGGCAACCCCTGATCAAGACAAAAAAGTGGACTACACAGTAAGTTGTCGGCGCTCCTTCCATGTACCTCATGGTTGCTGCTGAATTTGGCTAATTCTACCATTTACAGTCCACAAGGATGCAGTATTCTGGATTATTTCTGTCAATCAAAATTAGATAGAAAACACTACTAATGAATGTCATCATGTATTCATCAAACTATAATAATAAAAATATATATCTTTTAAAGTATAATTAATTAAAGTGGTAGTAAACCTCAGACAAGAAATATGAACAAAGCATAACAGGGGGTTAGAACCCTCCCTTGCCCTTTGAAAATTAAAATAAAAAAGTTTTGTCTTTAGTTGTACTTTAAAATGGTGCAAGCACCTGGATGTGGCTTGGTATTGGCCTCTTGTGCAACCTGGGAGAGGGCAGGTGTTCTATCAGAAAGCCAGTACCCATCAGAAAATGCAACCAAAGTGACATTCCTTTGCGTCCATCTTGGTACACCCTGCACTCGTCCGCAGTAAGGCTACAGTCAGAAGGCGGCAAGAGGACATCCTTTTACACCCGCCGAAGTCTTGCATTTCACACGTATTTTTAGCAGTAAACTCAACTTATATAGTGAAATCAAGTATTTAGACGTCCATCACACTCTTTTGATGAAGCAGCGGTGTTCTGTCAGATTAGCAAACATGTGAGATCAGCAGGCTTGCCAATGCTTTAAAAATTCAACATCAAAACACTGACGGCCTTCTAAATACTGGATTTCACTATATAAACTCAATTTACTGGTAAAAAATATGTGTGCAATGCAAGACTTTGGTGGGTGTAAAAAGATGTCCGCTTGCCACCTTCTGACTGCAGACGATTGTAGGGTGTACCAAGATGACCATGACGGAACACCACTTTGGTTGCATTTTCTGATGGGTAGCAACTTTCTGATAGAACATAGGCAGCATTATGAGCCAAGCAATACACTGACAGGAGAAGAGAGCAGGTGTGCTGAGCTCATCAGTCTGCTTGCTGCTCCTTCTTTGCCTGGTCCTGGGGGAGGGGAGGTGATCAGACTGTGAGGTGACCAGGCTGTGAGGTGACCAGTGTAGCAGTGCTGTGTGAAATCTAAGGACTGGATAGACAGGAATACATATGAAGTGTGCAGTGGATGTGTTAGCAGTGTGGTCATGATCCCCCATGTACAGAGCAGTCAAAGGAGGCTGGGCCAGGATCCCCCATGTACAGAGTGGTCAGAGGAGGCTGGGCCAGGATTCCCCATGTACAGAGCGGTCAGAGGGGGCCGGGCCAGGATCCCCCATGTACAGAGCGGTCAGAGGGGGCTGGGCCAGGATCCCCCATGTACAGAGCGGTCAGAGGGGGCTGGGCCAGGATCCCCCATGTACAGAGCGGTCAGAGGAGGCTGGGCCAGGATCCCCCATGTACAGAGCGGTCACAGGAGGCTGGGCCAGGTTCCCCATGTACAGAGCGGTCACAGGAGGCTGGGCCAGGATCCCCCCATGTACAGAGCGGTCAGAGTTGGCTGGGCCAGGATCCCCCATGTACAGAGCGGTCAGAGGAGGCTGGGCCAGGATCCCCCATGTACAGAGCGGTCAGAGGAGGCTGGGCCAGGATCCCCCCATGTACAGAGTGGTCAGAGGAAGCTGGGCCAGGATCCCACATGTACAGGGCGGTCAGAGGAAGCTGGGCCAGGATCCCCCATGTACAGAGCGGTCAGAGGAGGCTGG
The DNA here is from genome assembly GCA_018402905.1 of Glandirana rugosa. NCBI lineage: Eukaryota > Metazoa > Chordata > Amphibia > Anura > Ranidae > Glandirana > Glandirana rugosa. The sequence continues at coordinate 339,997 of BLSH010322878.1, read as the reverse complement.
GCCCTGGCAGAATTAGCAGGAATCCTGGCCCAGCTCCAGCAATTGTCTGCTCACTAATCCTCCAGCCATTCTAATGAGATTATGAGGCGATCATAGAGAAGAAGGGGTGACCTGCCCAGAGCTCTATGACAGCTGTCACCACCAGGGAACTTTCCTCCTACATTGGACCTAAAGGGAGCTCAGCTATAGCATCCGCCTCACACTCCCGGGATGGGGGGCGAGTTGTGCCCGACTGGCAGAACCCTTTTCTAATGCCAGTCACTCACGGCTGTCCCAACTCACCTCATACACAGCACTATCCACCATCCCCGGCCCCGAACACGTCACTGCCGGGGACTGGGCAACACGTGATGTCTACAGAACACGTGATCCGGGGAAGATGGCGGCGCCCAGGAGTCATCCGCCTGAGGATGTCTCTGACAGCAGCTGTAGTGATGAAGAGAGGGAGCGGCTGAAGGAGGCGGCATGGGAGCCCCCGGGTGAGAGGAGCAGGGTGTCTACTTCTGCTGTGTATGTACATGGCCGGGGTCATGTGTTATTGTAAACGTGCCCATGTGGGAGAGCTCACCGCCAGATCTGATGTGAGGGAAGGTGGTGAGGGAGGATGTTTTATAAAGGCAGTTCTGTATTGTTTAAATAGGGGTATGCCATTCTGAGGCCAGCTTGTGACTCTTCCCTCACAGGGCGACGGCCAGCCCCCGGCCCTTCCTCCGCAGGGGGAGCCACGGCCAGCCCCCGGCCTTTCTTCCGCAGGGGGAGCCACGGCCAGCCCCCGGCCTTTCTTCCGCAGGGGGAGCCACGGCCAGCCCCCGGCCTTTCTTCCGCAGGGGGAGCCACGGCCAGCCCCCGGCCTTTCTTCCGCAGGGGGAGCCACGGCCAGCCCCCGGCCTTTCCTCCGCAGGGGGGGCCACGGCCAGTACCTGGCCTTTCCTCCGCAGGGGGAGCCGCGGCCAGCCCCCGGCCTTTCCTCCGCAGGGGGAGCGGCGGCCGGCCCTTCCTCCGCAGGGGGAGCGGCGGCCGGCCCTTCCTCCGCAGGGGGAGCGGCGGCCGGCCCTTCCTCCGCAGGGGGAGCGGCGGCCCGCCCTTCCTCCGCAGGGGGAGCGACGGCCAGCCCTTCCTCCGCAGGGGGAGCGACGGCCAGCCCCCAGCCCTTCCTCCGCAGGGGGAGCGACGGCCAGCCCCCAGCCCTTCCTCCGCAGGGGGAGCGACGGCCAGCCCCCAACCTTTCCTCCGCAGGGGGAAAGGTGGCCAGCCCCCAACCTTTCCTCCACAGGGGGAGTGGCCCCCGGCCCTTCCTCCGCAGGTGGAGCGACGGCCAGCCCTTCCTCCGCAGGGGGAGCGATGGCCAGCCCCCAGCCCTTCCTCCGCAGGGAGAGCGACGGCCAGCCCTTCCTCCGCAGGGGGAAAGGTGGCCGGCCCCCGGCCCTTCCTCCGCAGGGGGAGCGACGGCCTGCCCCCAGCCCTTCCTCCGCAGGGGGAGCGACGGCCTGCCCCCAGCCCTTCCTCCGCAGGGGGAGCGACGGCCTGCCCCCAGCCCTTCCTCCGCAGGGGGAGCGACGGCCAGCCCCCAGCCCTTCCTCCGCAGGGAGAGCAACGGCCAGCCCTTCCTCCGCAGAGGGAAAGGTGGCCGGCCCCCGGCCCTTCCTCTGCAGGGGGAGCGACGGCCTGCCCCCAGCCCTTCCTCCGTAGGGGGAGCCACAGCCAGTACCCGGCCTTTCTTCCGCAGGGGGAGCCGCGGCCAGCCCCCTGCCTTTCCTCCGCAGGGGGAGCGGCGGCCGGCCCTTCCTCCGCGGGGACGCCT
>BLSH010322878.1:296132-310822 GCA_018402905.1 Glandirana rugosa | reverse complement strand
AACCTGTTATTGCAGGAAAGAAATTTGCACCGTGTATGGCCAGCCTAAGTGCAGATAAACTTATTAGGGGAAGCACATTTTTTTTTCTTAAAGCTGAATTCCAGGGTTACTTTCACTTTAAAGAGCTCATTTGGACCAAGCTGCCCCAAACTAACTATTTTCTTTATTTACTGATGCAGCCTCTGTCAGCACGGTTTAAGCTGTATGTAGCATGATCTACATACAGTATACAGCGCAGGTTCCGGCAGGGTTACAGGACTTCTTGTCTGTTGCCAGAACAGCATTATGTCAAGATGAGTGCTTAAGCTATTCACAGGAACGATTTTTATCAATAAATACAAGGCTTCCTCTGATTGGCCTAGGTGGAGAGGAGGATGGATGATGTCCCAATCTCTACCTCAGCCAATCTGAGGAAGCCTTATATTCATTGATAAAAAATACAAGGCTTCCTGTGAATGGCTGAGAAGCACTCATCCTGACTGGCAGCAGACAGGAATTCACTGTATCGCTGCCTTGAACACAGAGCTGTATACTGCGCTGACAGCAGTTGCATCAATTTGCAAAGAAAATAGTTCAAAATATTGATCCTGGGTTCACACATATGTGAACACAGACATTGCATGTGATTCGCACCCGCATTGCTGCGCCGATCACATTTGTTGTCTGTGCAATGCGATTTCAGCCTAATTCGCAACCAATTCGCATTAGCAGGAGAATTTGACCGACTCTCTATGGAGCCGGTACACATATCTCCATTGCGGCTCATGTGCGAATTTGCACAGGAGCCCTGTGTGTCTTTTGGTCCGTTTTAGGTCCAAATTCAGATAAAATTCGGGCTGAAATCAGACCTGAAACTGCGAACGGGGACGCACCGGGCCCCTGCTGGGAGCTGCATGCGGCAATAATGTGAACCCAGCCTTAATGTGAATGTAAACCTGGAGTTCAGCTTTAATGGGAGGTTATAGTTCTACTTTGAACTTTTTTGGCAGCCACTCAGTGCCTGCATGCTTTAATCAAAGTCCCTCTATTGGGATAATTGTCAACAAGTAGTTAAAGCTGTCATCGGCAAAGAGATTTAACTGTCTGTGTAACCGTAGGCTACCTTACCATCCCAATACCATTCTATCAATATAAAGTGCATGCCTCCTTTTGAAACATTTGTTTGTTGCTAATGCCTTTAAATCTTGGAATTGATTCTCATCAGAGCTTTATCTAAGCAGAGTATATTTTTTCCCTCTTGTTGCCATAGATTAGTGAGTGTCCTCCTTTACCAAGTGAATCAGTTTCCAGTTAATTTGGTCCTAGAACATGTGTGCTATTGACATTAGCTTATACTCTGGATAGAGAACTAATAGGAAGCGCTTTTTATCTTTGTAAATAATTGATGTTTGTGTTGGCATTGTATGAGTAAACAAAAAAAAATCTTTCATTATGTCACATACAGTATATGTTTATTTTATTGATACGATTATGGTAGGAGTACTTCATTGGAGATTCTAACTTGCAACATGATTCTTACCTGTTGGACTGGGGGAGAGGCGGTGGCTTGAAGAGAGGTGCAGGATATTGGAGTCTTGGCTCTGGAGCTGGGAGCCCTGAGAGTCTTCCTGTGCACTACTGTGCAAGGAGTGGACCTGATGACAGAATACATTCAACAATGTAGGCGCTGGTTTCCTCTCCCAACACATGATATAACTTAGTACTATTTTTCTCATGATTAGCTTGTTGTTCTGACAATGACAGGACAAGCTTTTTGACCGCACATGGTTCCTGGCTCTTTATTATATAGGCTGTGTATATTATCAGCAGTGAATCTAGCTATTCTACTGCCTGGGGCGAACACCGAAATGGCAACCCCCACAACCACATAAAATAAACTTGTATAAAGCAGACAGATATGTTGCTGCAGCTTTTTAATTAAAGCACACGCAAACACCCACCACACACCCCTTCTTCGTCATTGCATACCTCCCAACATTAGAACCTCAGAAAGAGGGGCACTTAGCATTAAAAAAGTAGGCATGGTTACACTGTGCTGAATACTGGATGTGGTTTAACCTCTTCACTACCATGTGCCCTACCTTTCATGGCATTGAAAGAGTAGGGCAGCATAGTGGTACTTCTGCCTTGCAGCACTTGGGTCCCCAGTTTGAATCCTAACTAGGAAGCTATCTAGATGAAGTTTGCGGAGGGTTCTATGGGTACTCCTTTTCTTGCATGCTCCAAAGACATTCTAGTAGATCAATCAGTTCCTGTCTAAATTGTCCCTAGTATGTTTGTGCGTGTATCTATACATGTGATAAAGGGCCCTTAGATTGTAAGCTCCTTGAGAGCAAGGACTAATGTGAATTTACAGTATGTAAGGTGGCTGTGGAGTGTGGGAGGAAACTGTAGTACTTGGCATAAACTACTCATACACAGTCGGATATCACCAACGGAGAAAATTTTCTTAGAGACTACTCGGGATCAACAAGATATGTTTACTCTGGATAAGCTAGCTAGAGGAATTACTACATGAAGGTGGAGCTATTGATGTGGAAATCCTTGCCAACCACACTTTTCCAATCCAGCATACTTTTTTTTAAACCTAAATCTGTTTTCTATCCTTTCCAAGGAGCCTTTCATGACACATTTTATAGCATAGTCTATGCAGAATTACTTGATGTACAAGGTAGGAAATTCCAAACTTTGGTCCAAAAATCAGAATCTCATTATAAGAGATAAGCAGGCCTTGAAAACCGTTAGTGACAATCATGACCTCAGCAAGCCAGCTGATAAGGGTGGAGGAATAGTCATCCTAACAGATCCGATTATCTGCTAGAGGCTTACTGGCTACTATCTGTTCCTGTAAAACTAACCAAAGATCTGTTGGAAGACTTCATTAGTGAAAGCCGAAGGGGAGGGTGTTAACAAGAAAGAAACCACATTTATTTTGAAGGAATTCTTTCGGGTCCCCTTTATTACCTTCCCAAGATACACTAGGACCCTGTTAGACCTCCAGTAAGACCCATTCTAACTTTGCTGGGGAGTATTACCAACAGACTATCTCAATATATTGACAATTTTTCTCCAGCCATTAGTCATGGAACTACCATTATACATCAGGGACTCTACCCATCTGATGGCGATCCTCCCTGCTCTATCAATGGGAATCAGCTTATTTCTGGCTGTCCCTGGATGTTAGCTCATTATATACCTTCAGCACCACATCAGACAGACCTTCGGGCAGTAGAACATTATCTTACCACTCAATCTGAACTTCATTATAAACAGGCCCAGTTCATCCTTGAAAGCACACTTTTCTGTTTAGAACACAACTACTTCTGCTTTGAGGGTGATTTCTATCGCCACAAATTTTGTGCCCAGTTATGTCAATTCAACAATGGGGCTGTGGGAGGCCCAACCACATTTATAATCACAACCCATATGCCCATGAGATTGTCTATTTTGGGAGATATATAGACAACATTATTTGGGATGGACCCCCCTCCTCAATCATTGGATTTGTTGAATATTGTAACTACACCACCTTTGGGCTACCATTTACACAAGTGTGGTACCGCATCGCTTGTTTTTTTTATTTAGAGTTGGGCTCATTAGGATGGAAAATTGCTTCCAAGAACCATTTCAAAGCGACTGCAGGTAATTCATATGTTCACTTCAGCACTTGATACCACTCAAGGTGCAAACACAATATTCCCAGGAGCCAGTTTTGCTGACTCCGCAAAAACTGCACTTTAGAGAGAGAATACATAGAACAAAGAAGTATGGTACTGAAGAAGAAATTCATGGAAAAACGTTACTCACCGGACACCATAGAGGAGGTGTTCAATACCTATCAAGTGCCCCAAATAGAAGTAAGGCCAAAGAAGAAAATGGAGATTCCCAACCCCATCCAGTTCATCACACCATTTCATGCCAGTTACAAATACATGAGAAAAATCTTTTTAAGACCTTATCAAAAGTTAAATAGCCCCCAGTAAAATAACTAAAAAAAACTAACAATTCCTCCCCATAAAGAAAACCTATTTGGAAATTAGTAGGTATCTTTCAATGTTGAAAACACAAATGTCTCACATGGAGCTTCATCACACATCTTCAAAAAGTATTTCCTGGAAAGTCTTTCCCATTTCTAGCTTCTTCAATTAAAGAACTTGTCATATATGGTTTGACTTGTCCATGCAGACTGCTATATATGGAATGAACAAATACAACCCTAAGTGCCAGATTTGGGGAACATTGTTGTGCTATCGAACAAGGTAGCACTGACTATAGCATTCCCAAACACTTTAAAGAAGAGCAGGAAGAATCCACAAAAGTGATAAAGGTTTTGAATTTTGAAAGCATCCCCAATAGTGGTCACAAAGCTGTGCGTTTCAAAAAGCTCTGCCAAAAAGAAACTCATAGGATCTTTACGCTCAATAAATTAACCCCTGGGGTACTTAATAAAGAATTAAAGCTGAATACACTGATTTAAAATTCATCCTTAAGTGGTGTCTCACTTGCTAGTATACAGGGTCCAGAGCCATTCTGGATACATTTAATACCATTGGAGTCCATTGTCATTATTATTCATTTATTTTGATAATATTTCTTTATTAATTAATACCATGTTTTTATTCCCACGAATAGCTGATGTAACAAGATTTTTTTAAATCATTTTTTTATTTATTGTATTTATGAATTCCCATTAATTTTTTTTGCACATTTGAGTAAGCAATACTTGTTTTTTTTTTTTTTTTTTTTTTTTTAATGTGGGCATGCTGCTCCATGTTGGCCCATAATTTGTATTACTAAATGTATTGTATTTATCAATTCCCATTCATTTTATTCATTTACATTTGCACATTCCTTTATTTTGAGTAAGCAATCCTTGCTTTTCATCCAGGCGTGCTGTGCCTTAGTCTAGACTAGTCCCACAGTTTTCACTACAGCTGCCCCCACACAATAAATACCTTCCTCTCCAGAACATTATTAGGCTTGACAAAGGTGCGGGACTGCCCCAAAAACGTATAACGGCGCCCCCCACGTACATCAGGTGTGACATCATCAGTTACCACGGAACCCCAGACGCTTCTCTGTACCACTCTGCCTGTTACAGCGCGAGTGAACTGCATTCCACCTAGTCAGTCACTTCCTTGCTCTACTCTGCCCAGCCTGCCACATTCCTGTCAAACCCTGCAAACAGACACTGGTCTTTTTCCTTAAGTAGACAATCAGTTTCAGGGTGGACATACTGGACCCAGGCCACTTTATACGTCAGTGTTTACTGATCACATTGAGTGCATACATATGTATCTTTATTAATTAATAAAATGTACACTTAGATGGTGGCTCCCTGTCTCTCTTTTTTGGCATAAACTCATATAACAACAAGGAAAACATGCAAACTCCATGCAGACAAAGTTCTGGTTGGGAGGTGAATCCAGGATCCCAGGGCTAACTACTAAGCCACTGTACAAAGTTGTGTGCCTGGCTACTGAATCACTTAAGCCTCGTACACACGGTTCGACGGTCGTACGACCGAACGGACCAAAACGTATGTTGGATCATGTAACTCGTGTAATGACATGCACTAAACGATCGTACGACCAAGCCCAACGTAGTGACATGTTATGAACGTATAAAGAGAAAGTTCAGGTGCATGCAATTAGCGTCTGGCCGTTCCTGACTTCTGAGCATGAGTGTTTTGCACAGTACAACTTGTTGGAACCACTTCTCTGTACACACGATACAACGCTCGTACGACCGCTTGTTGGTACTACCAAAATTTTATAGTGTGCTTATTGCTTGAAGTGATTGTAGCCGTATTAGTGCAATAGTGCCAGAGAAAACTGAGTACTGTCCGTGATACTTTTTTTATTTGCACTAACATAAAATTTTGTCCTGAAAAATTTTATGTTAGTGCAAATAAAAAAAGTATCACGGACAGTACTCAGTTTTCTCATAGTGTGCTTATACAACTTCTGTTGTACGACCATCGTACGTAGGCTGTTCTAATCGCGCGTACTAACGGTCAGATGAGCATACAACGAGCGGTTGTACGACCGTCGAACCGTGTGTACGAGGCTTTAGACTTTTCCTATTGCCTAAAATATACTTTGTGACAGATCACTCCACTTTACAGTGCAGCTCATATGAGGTGCTGCAGCAGGGCCAGGGTTCATGGTATATGTCCTAGGACAGTCTTGCAGGATCTGGGACAGTTGAGGGGGTAAAGAATGCCATCCTCTAGTGCACCAATGGGGCCCCTACCTTATGGCAATTGTGCCTTTGTATATTATGCACATCCATACATTTTTGCAAATGTAAGCATTAATTCTGCATGTGACTGGCATGGAATTACCTGTTTGGTGGGTGTTAGACTAGCGAATGTTCCCAAGTTTGATGTGTCTGTGATGACCATGGTCTGTGGGAAGAAACTAGCAGATGCATACTGGGCAACTTCTGATTTGTGGCTGTACAGAGCTGCAGAGAAAAGATAACAGGTAAGACATGTCTGATTTAGGCTAACATTCTTATTTTCACAGGGCTAGACTCTTACCATGTGGAGACTGGAGCTGTGCCATTGTGGCCATGAAGGGGTTTTGTGTCATGTGACCTTGAACCTGTTGTACTATTGGCTGCTGGTGTGAAGTATGGATTTGCTGGGAGAACTGGACAGGCTGTAATGTTGTCAGACTGCTGCCTACACTGTTGATCACAGGAACGCTTTGAGACTGGGATGTAAGACCTGGAACACAAAGTGGATGTGAAATTAGACAACATTAAACATGATTCAATAATGATATTCTTGAATATGCCATAGGCAGATGTCAGACAGGTGACTCTGCCACAAGAGATCCTGCCATCTGATATTAGTCTCTAGAAAGGGGAACAGTATAACTAAACCCAGGACCCTGCATTCACTATATCTGGTCTCCTACAGTAAGCAGAACATAGAAATGCAACTATTTTAGTAATACATACCTTGGTTTGCAAGCATAATTCATTCCACAACCATTTATTCATATAGCTCATATTAATACTGTACAGTACTGTACCTCTGTATTGAAAAATAAAAAGGATCACAGTTTTAATGTAAAAAAAAAAAAAAAAAAAAGAATTACACTTCCAATGTTAAGGAGTCTGGAGCTCATCCATGTAAAGCTGCTGTATATACAGTTGTGCTCATAAGTCTACATACTGTACCCTGGCAGAATTTATGATTTCTTGGCCATTTCTCAGAGAATATGAATGATAACACAAAAACTTTTCTTTCACTCATGGTTAGTGTTTGGCTGAAGCCATTTATTATCAATCAACTGTGTTTACTCTTTTTAAATCGTAATGACAACAGAAACTACCCAAATGACCCTGATCAAAAGTTTACATACCCCATTTCCTAATACTGTGTATTGCCCCCTTTAACATCAATAACAGCTTGAAGTCTTTTGTGGTATTTGTGGATGAGGCTCTTTATCTTCTCAGATGGTAAAGCTGCCCATTCCTCTTGGCAAAAAGCCCCCAGTTCCTGGAAATTCTTGGGCTGTCTTGCATGAGCTGCACATTTGAGATCTCCCCAGAGTGGCTCAATGATATTGAGGTCAGGAGACTGAGATGGCCAGTCCAGCTCCACTCTGCTGTAGCCAATGACAGGTCGACTTGGCCTTGTATTTTGGACCATTGTCATGTTGGAATGTCCAAGTACGTCCCATGCGCAGCTTCCTGGCTGATGAATGCAAATGTTCCATATAACCATACTGCATTCATCTTTCCATCAATTTTGACCAAATTCCCTCTGCCTTTGTAGCTCATACATCCCCAAAACATCAGCGATCCACCTCCGTGTTTCACAGTAGGAATGGTTTATCTTTCATCATAGGCCTTGTTGACTCCTCTCCAAATATAGCGTTTATGGTCGTGGCCAAAAAACTCAATTTCGTCTAATCACTCCAATTGACTTTGTGCCAGAAGGTTTGAGGCTTATCTCTCTGCTGTTTGGCGTATTGTAAGCGGGATACTTTGTGGCATTTGCATAGTAGTGGCTTTCTTCTGGCGACTCGACCATGCAGCCCATCTTTCTTCAAGTGCCTCCTTATTATGCATCTTGAAACAGCCACGCCACATGTTTTCATAGAGTCCTGTATTTCACCTGAAGTTATTTGTGAGTTTTTCTTTGCATCCCGAACTATTTTCCTGGCAGGTGTGGCTAAAATTTTAGTTGATTTACCTGACCGTGGTTTGGTTTCAACAGAACCCCTCATTTTCCACTTCTTGATTAGAGTTTGAACACTGCTGATTAGCATTCTCAATTCCTTGGATATCTTTTTATATCCCTTTCCTGTTTTATACAGTTCAACTACCTTTTGCCGCAGATGCTTTGACAATTCTTTTCCTTTCCCCATGACTCAGAATCCAGAAATGTCAGTGCAGCACTGGATGAAAGATGCAAGGGTCTGTCAGGAGACCAGAAACTCATTGACCTTTTATACACACACACTAATTACAAGCAAACAGATCACTGGTGAGGATGGTTACCTTTAATAGCCATTCAAACCCCTTTGTGTCAATTTATGTGCATGTTATCAGGCCAAAATCACCAGGGTATGTAAAGTTTTGATCAGGGTCATTTGGCTAGTTTCTGTTGTCATTATGATTTAAAAAGAGTAGACACAGTTGATTGATAATAAATGGCTTCAGCCAAACACTAACCATGAGTGAAAGAAAATGATTTTGTGTTGTTATTCATATTCTCTGAAAAATGGCCAAGAAATCATAAATTCTGCCAGGGTATGTAAACTTATGAGCACAACTGTATATACAGTAAAGTCAATGGTGTACAGTATACAGCGCTGTATGTGGTCAGAGGTTCAGGGGCTATAGCCAGTGCTTCCTGGAGAACTCAGAGACACTTGGGAATTCTTGACATCACTTCCGCCTGCCCCACCCAGCTGGGAGTGTCTCTAAATGTCTGCAGGAAGTGCTGGGAGCCACCATCGCCCCCGAATCTCTGACCACATACAGCGCTGTATACCAGCAGCTTTACTGTACATATACACAGCAGCTTTACATGGATGAGCACCAAACTCCTTAACATTGTGAGTGCAATTCTTTTTTTTTTTTTACATTAAAACTACTGCTCATATATCAAGACAGCGCTTGTATATTAACCACTTCAGCCCCAGCGCCGCAAATAGGCGGCGGCTGGCTTTGACCGGCTGTACCGGGACATAACCTGCAGCTGCAGGCTATTTCGGTATCATTTTTTAGAGCGGACGGTCGGCTATCCAGGGGGTAACGACCGATCTGGCTTGGGAGCCGCTCGGGCATTATCCCAGGGGGCAGGAGGGGACATCCCCCCCCCTCCCGCCACCTTCCGCCGCTCTTCTCCGGCCTCCCGTCCCACCGGGAGACCGGAGCGACGATCCGGCGCCTCCGCCGGCTGGAAGGAGACCTGATAGAAGCCGTAATCAGCTCCAATCGTGTCTCCTTCGGCAAATTCCGGAAGCAACGACACAACGTCACTTCCGGTTTACTCGGCGGCTAACGGCGCCAATTTTTTAAAAACTGACAGTATTCAGAATCACTGTTTTTGGCTCTCTGAATACCGTGAAGTGCAAAGGAGGGATGGGGGGTCTTTTAGACCCCCCAGCCCTCCAAAAAGAGTACCTGTCACCATATATTACTATCACAAGGGATGTTTACGTTCTTGCGATGGCAATAAAAGTGATCAGATTTTTTTTTTTAAAGGAACAGTATTAAAAAAAACCCCAAAAAACTAAATTTAAAGCGCCACCGTCCCCGCGAGCTCACGCAGCAAAGAAAACGCATACGTAGGTCGCGCCCACATATGAAAACGGTGATCAAATCACACATGTGAGGTATCGTCGCGATCGCCAGAGTGTGAGCAATAATTCTAGCAAAAGACCTTAAAGAAATTTTTAAGTACCGGACTTTTCTCGCCATTCCGCGAGTGCGCAAAATTTTCAACCATGTCATGTATGGTATCTATTTACTCGGCGTAACACCCTCTTTCACAATATACAAAAAAATTGGGCTAACTTTACTGTCGTCTTATTTTTTAACTCAAAAAAGTAACATTTTTCCAAAAAAATCGTGCTTGAAAGACCGCTGCGCAAATACCGTGTGACAAAAAGTATTGCAACAATCGCCATTTTATTCTCTAGGGTGTTTGAAAAAAATATATATATAATGTTTGGGGGTTCTAAGTAATTCTAAAAAAAACAGTTTTTAGCTAGTAACCAACAAATGTAAAAAAGTGGCCCGTTGGTAAGTGGTTAAGTAAAAAACTTTAAAAAAAAATGTTGCTCGTCTTTCAAAATGCTCGTATACCACTTTACTCGCAAACCAAGGTATTACTGTAAATATAAACTGCTAAATACCTTTTCTCATCAGCAGTATATAGCAGTCTTGTGACTTCTATCAGTGTCTGGTTAAAGCTTGTAGGAGGAGTTTTCATTCTACTCTGACTGCCCTATGAGGCTGCAGGACCCCTGACCCTATCACATACACCCTCCCAAGAAAAAAAAACAAACTCTCTAGCAATACACACCAAACTGAGCATGTGCAGAGTGCCCCCAAGGCTCTGTTCTATCAGCAGATGAATTGGAGACTGTGGAAGAAAGGGAGGATCAGAGAAGACAGGATCAAACAGCCTTTTTACACAATGCAGAGGATTAACCCCTTAGGTTCCACAGTGAGTATAACAAGCATTCTTTACTGCATATACAGACTGATTTTACTGTTGTGGGTTTAATAACACTTTAAAGTTGATGCAAACCTCAGACTTGAAATATGAACAAAGTGTGATTTCAGTTTGCTGCCTCATTCCTCTGCTACTAGCAGGAGTCACTTCTGACCTGTTTTCCTGACACCAAGAGAAAAATCTTGACAGGGGAGGGATCTCCAGCTACATGACAGCCTCAGCTCTGTTCATGTCTGCTGTGTAAAGGGAGTGTGTCTCTTCCTCCAATCAGCACTCAGAGCTCTCCTCACTGAGCTCTGCAGTGTTAAGTTTCAGCTCCCCGCCCCCTTTTGTCTGACCGCTCAGACAAGCTTTATAAATTCTGCACTTTGAACAGATGTGGAGAAGAGACGGCTGCAGATAAACATGTACAAATTATGTAGGAGGATTTGTTCATCTCTGTGTATCACCTGAGGCCAGTCACTTCACTGGGTATATGGAAGGGTTTACAACCACTTTAATACACAAGTTGGCAAATCTTTAAATTTTAATTAAGATTGAGAGATGCCAGCCTGCATTTGTTTCTAAGTGTCCTAACACTTTAGCCAAAAGATTTCACTAGACCAGATCTTCCCCATAAGTGATACTCACTCCTACAGTTCAGCCCGCCATAGAATGGATTGAGTCTCAGCCGGTTCAGCGGGGACCGGCCAAGATTCGATCCATCTATGGGTAGGCTGGTTATATCTAAGACAATCCATTCATCTACTTGGGTACAACCAGCCTGTTGGATTATTAACATGCGATTACTGCTGGCAGCTATAGCCACTAGCAGTAATCATTGTGCTCTGCCGGCCAGGATAATCTTTGCCAATAAAGTCAACAATACATGTACTTTTGTAACCTGCTTTTCCCTCTTCATGTTTAATTTCTTATTCTTGCACAAAATAGTTGTGTCCTTTATTGCTCATACTGGGTCATAATAAGAGTTTCCACAAGGCACTGGTTATATTTTTACCTATCACTAATGTTGATGGTCCAGAGTTGCTGAATGCTGATCCAAGTGCTGCATCTGTGCCGATTGTCATGACACTGGGGAGTGAAGCCATGATGAGGTTCTGTGTTTGTCCAATTGTGTGCTGTCCATGGTCCAGGCTGTGCAGAGCAGTAAGCGTGCTGACAGGTGGAAGGGAGCCCCCTGCTGCTGGAATTAATTTGCTTTCACTGCTCATGAGACCGTGGCTGTGTTCCAGGTTGGTTGGAGACAGGCCATTTTGGTTGCTCACCATGGAAGTCCCTCGCTCACTGGAGGAGTCTTGGGTGTACCGAATGCCTATTGTAAGATAACGTGTTACCATTAATACAAAGCGATTCACTACTGATATGTATGCCACATTCCCCATTTGTATCAGCTGAAAATGTGCATTGCTTTCTTGCGTAGTAGTTCAAAATCCAATGATAAAGATTATGGTGGTATTGAAAGAAACCTGTACTGAGAGCTATCTGTAGTTTGCCATTGACGAACTCTGAACTTCTGAAACTGCTAGTCGCCTGCCTGTCATTCAGTTACTTCAATACTTTCAATTGCTGACCCAAAACATGTATGCAGATTAGGTATCCTGGTTTTACTTACTTAACCTTCTTCTGAAAATGCTATGGACTCTATAATGTAGGTAATGGAATGCAAAACTGGTACCACATCAACAAGAACAGAGCGATTTTACGTACGATTACCTTTTGAGGTACCACACTTAATACTTTTTGTTTAACATGCATAACTAACTAAACAACCCCACTGGGGCCTATCAGTACATAACCCACATCTATTAGTGATTATTATTAGAGCTAGATCTATATAATATCCATAACCCGATACCAGCATTTACTACAATTTTCAAATTAGCTTCTTGAATATATAAGTCTTAAATTGAACATCTAGAAATGTAAATTTCCCCTAAGCAATACTTTAAAATATTTAACTTTTTGTCTTGAATCCATCCTGAAAAGGAGCAGTGCCTTCTTGGTATGTGAGTGTGCCTAGGGACTCCTGTGCATAGAGCCTCATAGCTGTATATCTGTAGTGTGCACTGTAAGGCATTTCTGTCTCTGACTGCTAGTATCATGGTATGAATGTCACTACTGTGCTGTATATTGCTCTTCTTGCTGGAGAGGAAGCTGGACCTGAGGACCTGCAGTGCAAGGATCTCGCTACTTTTGCTTCATCCATTCTGTATATCGATGCCTCCACCTCTCTTGCTGCTTTTTTTCAATATAATCTTTATTTTCTCAAGTTTTGTAGTTTCAAACATCATTGACATAAAACACAATGACAAATAAAATAAAGTAAAAGCATACACAAAAATAAAACAAACCATAGGAACCACGTCAGTGGCTTACTCATTACATAAAATGGTCGATACAAAGTGAAAGAGGGGCAAGTGGATGAGACGAGGGAGCTATCATATCAAAACTTTAACTTATGAATCTCAGCACACATGAGTCTCCCTGAGTGGCCCCTCCCTGCGTAATGATAAAAGCATCTTGGGCACTAAAACGTGGAGAAATAAAAAAGTAGGGGGTAAAAAAAACAGTCCAAAAAGGTAGAATAAACAGAACAGCACATAATAAAAACAAAAACATGATGGTGCTCCATTGGGCGGTCAAGCATATTTCAAGTGTGTAATTGTATGAACCATGACTAGTGGCTAGTCTGAGGCTGTGAGAGGTTGGTTGTCTCCATAGTCCTCATCTCATCTGAAACGGGTTTTAATTAGGCGAGGCTTGTTGAGAGCTAGCCATGACCTTGCCAGAATGTATCCAGGTCGCGCATATACTATAAAACTTATCATGGCAGTCTTTGCATGTCTCCATCCACTCCTCCGTAGCCATTATATTGTTCACCATAAGAATCAAGTCGGCCCGGGTAGGACTTTGTGACCTTTTCCAATAAATAGGAATTAGCCTTCTGGCTGCATTAAGTAGATGAGGTAAAACGGACTTACGGTAGTGGCTGAGAGGAATGGCGAGGACATGCAACAGCATCTCCAGTGGGGAGTCAGGAGTCAGTACCCAGTATGACTTGGACTTGGATCGAATGTCCCGCCAATAAGGCTGTATTTTAGGACATTCCCACCAGATGTGTAGGAAAGAGCCTCTAAGGCCACACTCCCTCCAGCAAGTGTCTGAAGCAGAAGGGTAAATCTTGGCAAGCTTATTTGGGACCCTGTACCATTGGGTAAGAATTTTATAGCTGTTTTCCTGCATTTTTGTGTCCACTGAGCTCTTTTGTGTAAGCTGATCGAGATGGTTCAACTGCTGATCTGTAAATACTTGCTGAAGGTTTCACTCCCACTCCCTTATGTATAGAGGTTTCCTTCCTTTATCCAGCGACTGTAGCATCTCATACAACACTGAGATAGCATGGGGAGTAGCCGAAGTGGACATGCATAGCTTTTCAAAAGGGGAAGCTGTGGTGGGGGAGCAAACCTTTTGGGGTAGGTTTCTGACAAAGTGTTGAAGCTGCCTATAACACTATTCATTCATGGGGAAAGACCCAAACTGAGCCCTCAAAGTGGCTAATGGTAGTAAGTAGAGTTGAGCGAACTTCTGGAAGTCCGGGTTCTGCTGGTTCGGCCGAACTTCGGGACAAAGTCCGGGTTCGGGTCCGGACAGAACCCGAACTTTGTCCCGGACTCACAATATCCGTCGAAGTTGTGAAACAGTCTTTGGATGGGGTTTTCCAAACGAGGGGGTGGTGTCGAAGGGGAAAACTTTTCGATACGTACAGGTGAAGCCGATGAGGGGTACGATAGAGTCACAACATACTCTACGATGTCAGCGACCTATTTCCTTCCTTTGGAGATATGTATTCCCTCACCCTCACTTTGGAAGTCGTTCATAAATGTCTAGTCGTCAACTTGGTAGAGCTAGTCGAATGTGTTTTCTCGAGTCACCTGTGTTTTTACGTCCTTTTGTCGATATTTTAAGAATGGGTTACCATGTC
>BLSH010322878.1:273147-294796 GCA_018402905.1 Glandirana rugosa | reverse complement strand
CACACAGTTTCCAGATGTTTGCAGAACAGTAGTTCAGTTTTCCCGGTTTTACTTAAAGTGACACACACAGTTTCCAGATGTTTGCAGAACAGTAGTTCAGTTTGTCCCGGTTTTAGTTATAGTGTTACACACAGTTTCCAGATGTTTGCAGAACAGTAGTTCAGTTTGTCCCGGTTTTAGTTATAGTGTTACACACAGTTTCCAGATGTTTGCAGAACAGTAGTTCAGTTAGTCCCGGTTTTATTTAAAGTGACACACACAGTTGCCAGATGTTTGCAGAACAGTGATATGGGTTCTCCAGGCTTATTTATACTTTTTTGACACAGTTTGAAGATGATTTTAGAACAGTTATATGGCTTCTACCATTAATTAATACTTTTCAGACCCAGTTTGAAGATGGTCCACATCCACCTCCATTTTTGAATTTTTTATGTTTTTATTTTTTTTAAAATATTTAAAGTTATTTCCCTGTCCCCATTTCTTTGTAGGGCACTTGACCCACCCTTACCCCCATTTTCCTTCCTTTTGCAGACCTCTAGGACTTTCCTGGACTTTTTTACAGCAAATTTCAGAATTTTTGGTAAAATTACCAGAACCCCGGACCCGAACCCCTTTTTTTTTTGAAAAGTCCGGGTTCGGGTCTGGGTCCCGGACACCCCAAAGTTCGGTACGGACCCGAACTTTACAGTCCGGGTTCGCTCAACTCTAGTAGTAAGCCCTGGTCTTGTATGAATCAACCACATCTCCTCTCTCCATCGGCCAACCAATTCCTGACAAAAGAGAGCTGTTCCCCAGAAATAAACCAGGGAAAACCCCTAACGGAGCCAAGGGAGAGGCCGGAGGAGCGAGTTTTGTTTGTTTAAGGCGTCCCAAATTGCTAGGGCATGGCCAGCCATCAGAGAGGTGCGCTCTGACAATCCCCTACTATCCTGAGGGATCCATGGGGCGTGGAACAAATTATGCCCTGCTTAATATTCGTCCATTGGTACCCATAGCTTGGTGGACACATGATACCAATCCAAGATACGTTGTAGGGCTATTGCCTCGTAATATTTGCGAATTACCCATACCTCCCCTCGCTTTGGGGCGCTGTAAAATTTTTAGTGCTAAGCGGGGACTCTTCCCAATCCAGATGTATTTTAGGAACAGGCCATTCAGAGTTAAGAAGAAAGGCCTGGGTAATGAGGTGGGTATCATTTGCAAGTAAAAAAGTATTCGGGGCAACACATTCATTTTTACAACGCTGACTCGGCCCATCCAGGAGAAACCACGCGATCCAAATTTTGTAAGTTCGCCCTGATAGCAGAGAGCAGCGGGGTGTAATTACAAGTGTATAACTGGGTACATATGGCAGGTAAATATATTCCCAGATATTTTAGGGAGGTCTAGCACCAAGTGAAAGAGAATGATGCCTGCAGCTGTGTACGTAGACCCGAAGATACATCTAGTGGAAGAATCTCTGACTTGTTATAGTTTATTTTAAAGTTTGAGAGTGAATTAAAAACTTTCACTTCGGCCAAAATATTAGGGAAAGAGATTAGAGGGTCTGAGACATAAAACAGGACATCGTCCACATAGGCTGGTAATTTATGTTCAGTTGGCCCCACTTTGAAACCGTTAATAGAGTCATTAAGGCGTATTCTATTGAGCAGTGGTTCCAGAGTCAAGGCAAAAATGAGGGGAGACAGCGGATACCCCTGTCGCGTCCCATTGCGGATGGGGAAGGGGTCCGATAGCACCCCATTTACCTTTACTCTAGCTGCTGGGGAGCTATACAAAGACGATATCCATGAGAGCATTTTGGGACCCAGTCCCAACCTGATCAACACCGCGTGGAGGTACGGCCAATCAACCCTATCAAACGATTTCTCCATGTCTGTAGACCGTAGAAGATTAGAGGGGTGGCTCATCTGCACCTCCACCCAGTGGATCAGCTGGATCACTTTGTTAGAGTTGTCCCTTGCCTCCCTCCCCGCGATGAATCCCGTTTGATTAGGGTGAATAATCGTTGGAAGGATAGATTTAAGACGGTTTGCCAAAATTTTTGCTAATATTTTAATATCGATGTTTAGGAGCGAAATCGGCCTGTAGCTCCCAGGAACAGTATGATCATTCCCTGCCTTTGTGAGAACCGCAATGTGGGCCATTAATTCCTCCCTAGGCACAGGGGGTTGGAGAGTAGCGGTTGGAATTTCTTATAGTAGGCATTTGTAAAGCCATCGGAACCAGGGCTCTTCCCATAAGGGAGGTCTTTAATAAGGGCCGAAATCTCCGTCAATGATATAGGGGTATCTAGCTCATTGCGGATTGAGGTAGCGAGTTGCGGGGAGTCAGCTTCCTCTAAATATTGCATAATTTTATCTTTCCTCTGAGTCTCTGTGGAGCCGGGCAGGGTATTGGGGAGGTGGTAGAGCTGGGTATAATATTCCCAAAAAGATTCTGCTATTTTTGACGAATGTATCACCGAGGTACCCGTCACAATGGTGAGTTTATGGACATGTCCTGATACATGGTGGCACCTGAGGGCCCACGCCAGTCATCTCCCACACTTATTCCCAAATTCGTAGAATTTATGGGATATGTGCCGCAGTCTAGTTCAAATCCCGCCATCAAGAAGATTGGCCAGTTACTGACAGAGGGATTATAACTCTGTTGCTAGTTCCGGGGTGCTGAGACGCTTATGAAGGAGTTCAGCCGAACAAATCTTTGACAGGAGACTTTGCAACTCCCCCTCCCTTGCCTTTTTTAACCTGGAGCCCTGAGAAATAAATTCCCCCCTAACTACAGCTTTGTGCCCGTCCCATACAGACCCCTTCCTCACCTCTCCTGGGATATTTTCAGCAAAATACAGGGAGATAGTATCTGACACCTGCCTCTGAGCACCTGTGTCGTCGATATATATATATATATATTTTCATTCAGATGCCAGGTCCAAGTCCGTGCATCAGAAGTCAGTGGATGCAAGGAGATGGAAACCAGGGCGTGATCAGAGATTGTTATAGTGCCTTTAGATGCTCCAGCTAAGGAGTCTAGAGAAAACTGGTCCATCACCAGGAGGTCTATTCGGGTCTCTTTTTGAGTATTCCCCTACCAGTCATCAGGAGTCAATTCTGACATGAAAGAGTAAAGCCCTGTCTTTACTGCTATTTTCACACAGAGACACAGTGCAGGACTAGGCATGGTAAGCCAAAAATAAGGGAAGGATCAGCTGCAGGGAGCCTATGGGAAATACCTTTGACTTCTGCTTGCCTTTTGTGACCCAGTTCAGGTCTTTATTAAGCAATAGCAGCCCACTTACACATATCAGTCATAATGTTATGAGCACTGACAGGTAAAATGAAAAACATTGTTTATCTCATGACAATGGCATCTGAAAGTGGGTGGGCTATATTAGGCAGCAAGTAAACATGTTGACCTGGAAGTTGATGTGTTGAAAGCAGAAAAAATGGGAAAGTGTAAGGATTTGAGTGACTTTGATAAGGGGCAAGCTGTAATGGCTAGAGTCAGTGCAACTCTAAAACTGCAGCTCTTTTGAGATATTCCTGGTCTGCAGTGGTCAGGACACACCAATAAAGGTCCAAGGAGGGAAGGCTGGCAGCAGGGTCATGGACAGCTAAGGCTTATTGATGTATATGGGGAGTGAAGGCTGTCCCATGTAGTCCAATCCAATAGAGGAGCTACTGTAGCTAAAATTGCTGAAAAAGTTCATGCTGGCTCCAATAGAAAGGTGTTAGAACACACAATGGATCACAGTTTGTTGTGTATGGGGCTGTGTAGCCACAGACCGATCAGGATGCCCGTGCTGATCCATGTCCACAGCCAAAAGCACCTACAATGGGCACTTGAGCATTAGAACTGGACCACAGAGCAATGGAGGATGGTGGCCTGGCCTGAAGAATCATGTTTTCTTTTATCATCATGTGGATGGCCAGGTGTGTGTGCATCACTTACCTAGGGAAGAGATGGCACCAGGATGCCCTATGGCACAGAGGCAGTATGATGCTTTGGGCAATGTTCTGCTGGGAAACCTTGGTCCTGCTATTGATGTGGATGTTACTTTGACACATACCCTCTTCCTAAACATTGTTACTTACCAAGTACACTGCTTCATGGAAACAACATTCAATGATGGCAATGGCCACTTTCAGCAGAATAATGTACCCTGCCACACTGCGAAAATAGGTCAAGAACGAGTTCAAGGTGATGACTTGTCCTACAAATTTTCCATATCTCCAACTGAACAACTGAAAAACAATTCCGATCCATGGAGGCCCCACCTAGCAAGATCTGCTACTAATGACTTGGTGCCAGATACCACAGCATACCTTGAAAGGTCTAATGAAATCCATACCTTGATGGTTCAGGGCTGGAATGGCAGAAAAAGAGGGACCTACTTAAAGTGGTTGTAAACCCTTTACAACCACTTTAAACTACAGGTAAGCCTATAATAGGGCTTACCTGTAGGTTCAGTGAATATCTCCTAAACCTGCACGGTTTAGGAGATATACACTGTACTGGCATGTGCCGACGTCATCGGCACATGCGCAGTGAAGAAATGCACTGCTGTGCCATTTCTTCGCTGACATTGTGCCGCGATTGGCGGCTCCCGCGCGCATGTGCGGGAGTGACGTCACGTGACTCCAGCCAGTCACAGAGCCGGAGTCCGCGGCCCCAAAAAGGAAGAGGGGCAGTGATAGATGCAGCCTGGAGCGGGGCAGTATAATAGGTTGGTATGCGATGCATTATAGCCTATTATGCTTTTACTTTGCAGGGTGATAAAGAGGAAGTAAAACCCATCAGGGTTTACTTCCTCTTTAAAGCGGTTGTATACTCAATATAGAAAAAAAAAAAACCTGTAAGGCAAAGGCATAATGAGCTAGTATACTAGCTCATTATGAAGTACTTACCTCCGAACGAAGATCCGAGCGGGCGACTTGGTCCCTGCAGTGGGAGATGACATTTTCTCTCGGGGCTTCCTTCTGGGTTCGCGGCTCTGGTGCTGTGAGTGGCTCCCTTGTATGCGCACGGGAGGACTTTTTTCCGCGGACTTTCCGGCAAGGTCCGGCGCTATGTCCTTCGCCGGGACATCACGGTGCATGCGCCGTGACGTCAGCGCCTCCTTGCCAGGTGAATATCTCCTAAACCGTACAGGTTTAGCAGATATTCATTTTACTTACAGGTAATATAGGCTTACCTGTAGGTAAAAACTAGAAAAATGGGTATAGAACCGCTTTAATAAGATTAGGTGTTTGATCATAAAGTTATGGCTGATAGGTGCATTTTTTCACAGTACAGGTTTCCTTAAAGAAAAAAAGCATTGTAAAGCATACCTGATAAGGAGGTGTAGCTATCCACCATAGCAAAAGTGTTGCAATCCCAAAAAATACATTATTAAGAAAGACATTATTAAGGAAGATTTCAATTATACTCACTGCACTTTGGTCACATGGCTGCTCTTTTTCATTAACTTCTACTTAAACCAATGAAGATACATTGCAGCTGAACAATATGAGGAAAGCCTCATACATATAAATAAGCAAAGGCTGCAATTACCTGTTGTCTTGGCTGGAGGCAAATCATGCGCCGTTAGGGCATTTGTGGAGCTCTGCTGACCATTGTATGTGTCCATTGCTAATTTGTGCCGGAATGCCTCTTCCTTGCGCCTGTTAGCAAACCAATTATAAACTCTCACTTCTGTCACTAAGTTAGAGCCCAGTCCTTGTGCTTGTGATGGTGATACTCCTCTCTGTATGCACTCTGCCCTGGAATAGAGAGACATATTTTAAACTAACAAAATTATGTAAGATATATATTATTTAAACAAAGAAAAGTACCTGTATTATTAGGCTTTGGCGGAAGCAGTCAGTTTCAGGTCAGTGAATAGGTTGAGCTTCACTGCTGAACAGGTATGCTCATGATATAGAGAAAGACTGTTCCAGAAAAGCCTAATTACCCATGCAATTTATTTTACGACAAATTCTCTTTAAGAAGTTTATTATCTCGTTGTATAACTTTATTTTACCTTACAGTATGGAATCTGCCATTAAGAGGGGGAAAGTTCAAGTTATGCTTTAACTCTGTGGTTCTTAATTGATCAGCCACTCTGTGGGGTTGATTTACTAAAGGCAAATAGACTGCACTTTGCAAAGTTCTGCAAGTGCAGTTGCATTCTGCAAGTGCAGTTCCTCCAGTGCTTAGTAAATGAGGTAAAGCTTCACTTTGCAAAAATTACCCAATTACGTGCAAGGAAAAGAAAAAACATGCATTTTTGCATGCACATGATTGGATGATGGAAGTCAGCAGAGCTTCTGCTCATTTACTAAGCTCTGGAGCAACTGCACGTGCAGAGGGCAACTGCACTTTGCAAAGTGCACAGTGTATTTGCCTTTAGTAAATAAACCCCTGTATGTGTACCCATGGACTGTATATTGTCAACATTAATGAGAATGAAATCATGTAACATCCCTTACTATATTAGATACTCCCCATATATTCCTATAGACTTAAAAGAGAAGTACAGCCAAAGCAGTTCATTCTGCCCTCCTGTGACCCGTTTTCGGCAGACAGCGGGCTGAAGTCCACTGTCAGCTGTTGTCACAGAGCCGGTCCAGGCTCAGGAAAGATCGTGGCCATATGGTTGAGATCCACCCACATGCCTTACCGGCCCCCGGTTCAGCCTCTTAGCCAGCCGCCCCCACCCCTTCCACAGCCCAGCGCTCCAACAAGCGCAGGGGGACAAAGCAGAGAGTCGGTGACTGATAGTGCTGCATCCAGCTAGGTAAGTATGATTCCCATACTTCTCTTTTAACGGCCAATAAGCACATTTCGTATGTTTTACATTTATGAGAACCGGGCAAGAGGTCCAAGCTATTATCACTTACCCAAAACTACCTAAATGACCCACTCTATCGCCAAAACACGAAGCACTGTTGTAAGAATTATAACGTATAACAAGTGCGAGAGGCATTATAAGGAACCATAGGATTGCAGAGAGATCATGTGATAAGAAAAACATGTGGCCTGGCATTGCTGAACTCCTTCTGCAATTTCTAGTTGCATGGTTGATGGGTGCAGGGTGTGTGTGCTGGTGAATTGATTCCTGTGTCTTACTGGTTTTAAGTCCTAAATCTACATACCAGGAAGTCATGAACTTTTTATGGAACACACCAGGGGCTAAGGTAGGAGCTTGTTCTAAAAATCAAAGAAAGCTTTTATTTTTCTGCAACAGAGGTACATTAATGGTATATTGGTACATAGGGGAGCTGGAATTTAGAGAAAAATGAAAACAAAACAAGAGAACTCAGTCTTTAAAGCGGTTTTAAAAGACAAGTTTTTAATTAAAATAGTAAGAGCTTGCTAGGGGAGTAGATGTGCAAGCTCGATCCCAGTTACATACAGGCATACCCCGCTTTACGTACCCCCACTTTACGTACACTCGCTAGTACGGACATACCCACGAGTGCACATAAAGTGCCTCGCAAGTACAGAGACATTGGCGTCTATGGGAAGTCTTGGTCAGCTTGACATGGCACTGCTCCCGGTTTTTAACATTGGAGTTTATGGGAAATCTTGGTCAGCTTGACATGGCACTGCTTCCGAACCATAAGTGACAGGGACACCAAACTTGGGGAGCACCGAGAGGGGACCCAGGACTACAACATATCTGATTTTGGGGTCAGCCAGCTTGCCTAGGTAATCTACCATGTCGTAGTCCTGGGTCGCCAAGTTTGGTGTCCCTGTCACTTATGGTTCGGGAGCAGTGCCATGTCAAGCTGACCAAGATTTCCCATAGATGCCAATGTTAAATACCTGGAGCAGTGCCATATAAAGCTGACCAATATTTCCCATAGAGCTGGTGTATTTACATGCATTAAGAAGTGAAAAAAGGTATAGCTTTACTTTAAGTACATTTTCGTTTTACATACATGCTCTGATCCCATTGTGTACTTAAAAGTGGGGTATAACTGTGCTGTTACACCATGAATTATGAGATTTATCCTGTCTAAAAAAAGTTTAATGGTATTTTCACTATTGCAAACATTTTTGTTTCTTTTGTAGCATAGCACTAATTATGAAGTAAGTTTCATCATAATATACATAGAACTCCCAGGATAGTTGATGTACACATAAGGGCATTTAGCCTTCCTATTTTTAAAGGTCAATAGAACAGGGTGAGCTTTATTCCAATAGGTGATGGCACATAGATGGGAATTTAACCTTTTTCCTTTTGAATGGGGAAAAGCTATGTATTAAGTGGATATTTCATGAACTTTCAGTAGCACTTTTTTCCGTTTAAATAATTATACATACGATTTACGAAATCGTGTTTATTTATAATTTTTCACATTGAGTGCTCCCTTAATTTTGGATATATAGACCTAAGCAATGGAATGTGCCTAGACTTTTGCACACATCAACTTGATGAAAGTCCCTACTAACACAGGATCTTTTAGAAGCTCCAGCATTGATTTAAAAGAGGATGACTGTACAAGTAAAAATGACTAGGCACCTTAAGGTTTCTACTATGAAGCTTTTGGAATAGTTTCCTAAGTTTGGGGAATATTAGGAGTATATCGCAACCTTTTACCTATTACATTCCTCTACAAGTGCTTCACGCTCCTCTTTGCTGGGATTTTTCTGTCTTTCATATGCCTGAAAAAGGATGTGCTGTGAAGCTGGACCCCACTTGAAGCGGTTCCTTCTCATTTTTTTATTTGGCACTTCATCACAGGAGATGTCATCGGTCATCAAAGAATGTCCTGCATGTGTGAACTCTAAAAAAACAGAAATGGATAAGAGACCTTGAATATCATTATATCACCTCCACAAGGTGACTTTTACATTGTTTTATGTGTACCAGTGTCACAGACACATGGATAAAGGTATACTCACGCCTTGCTATCTCTCGCTGTTTTGCCACATACCAAGTGTACAGTGCTGCTCTTTTCTGCGTTTTCATTGGAGTACCTTTGTTAAGGTGCTGGGATAGATGAGACTGGTTGAGTCCTGTGGTGTCTACCACCTCCCGTTGTGGAATATTGTGCTGTTGCAAGTACGATTTCACTAGCTTGGCTACATGCCATGAATCCTCCCTGCAAAGTAGCAATCATACTGGTTAGTATAGAAGTAGTAGTAGCGGTTGAGGTGGTTAGCAAAGTAGTATTAAGAGCCAGATTACATATTAGAACAGGGGTTAACGAGCAAAAGTGTAGTAAAGTCCACTTTAAAGGGAACTAGAAAAGTGTACCCATTTGCATTCATTGTCAAAGTCCCTTCTGTACCCAATCCCTGGTTGAGTGAGGGCAGCAACAGATGGCGGTATATACCTATAGGATAGAATGTATACAGTGGAGACAGGGGCACTACATAACACAGCAAAAATAGAGTGTGAAGTTAGGTAAAGTACAGAATGTACAGAAATGTGTACAGGGTGAGGCAGTGTGTGGGATGTCATTAGGGTACAAAGTAATAATGCTGAGTGCAGTATAGTATACAGCATAGTGTAGAACTGAGAAGTGGAGATTATATAATGTGCAGCACATTAAAAATAAAATGGACTTCGTAGCATGGAGGAACATATGCATTATACAGTGTACATGAGGGGGAGAGGTACAGATTATGAAATGTACATCACAGTGTACAGAGCGGAGCTGTATGGAGTATAGAAAATACAGATCAGCATGTAACAATGATATGTTTCCCAGCACAAAACCGGTGTAACTGTGGCAATGAAATATTTACCTAAAGGCCCGTACACACGATCAGAAATTCGTATGAAAAATACTGTTTTCGAAGCGATCGTATCATAATTTGATCGTTAGTGCACAACTTTCAAGTGCTGATCACAATTTATGCCAAAATATCCGATGGGACAAGCACAACATTTTTTTAGGCATTTGAACAGACGATTAAACTTTATTAGACTGGCTCGATGTACTAAACGTCACCACGGTTCCTTGTGCATTTAGGAGGGACACCAGAGCCTTTTGCCCTCTCCACCTGTCCAGCGTATCACCTACCTCACTCACAGTAACGGTATGGAGCCCTGCTGTGCACCTAGAGCTGACTCCATGCATGTGCTCATTTAACCCTTTCTCTTCGCATACTAGCATATTTATGAAAGACTTACCTGAAAACGAAGCCGTGCAGGGCTGACAGGGCTTCCATCTTCACCCGGTCTTCCTTCCGGGTTTGGGGATGCGGCTGTTTGACTGGCTGAGCCACGATTATGTCACGATTATGTCACTCCATGGCACAGCTCCATGGCACGGCTCTCTATATGGATGACATGTCGCCCATTGATAGCGCAGTGCGCATGCAGCGGTGACATCATAGTGCACGTTTAGAAGATATTTAGGAGATATTTACTGTACCTACAGGTAAGCCTTATTATAGGCTTACCTGTAGGTATAAATAAATTTTAAAAAAACAACTTTACTACCACTTTAAGACCTTTTGTCTAGCAGTCCCCTGCCTGTTCCTGTGTCTGCATGAGATCTGAATCTGGTCCTGTCAGCCCTTCAGAAAACAGACATTCTTCCCTGATTCATCAAAATATAATGGATAGGAAAGGAGCGCCCAAGACAAGGATGTAAAAGCTACAACTTTGATTTTATTTGGTTTGGAGATCAGTAAATCAGGCATCTTTTTACTGATCTCCAAACCAAATAAAATCAAAGTTGTAGCTTTTGCATCCTTGTCTTGGGCGCTCCTTTCCTATCCATTATATGATCATACAGGTGAATCGACGCACTCAGTCGTTTCCAGTGGTAGCAGCCCAGGGGCCCACCACTAGAGTCTCCCGATCTCGCCTCATAGAGGTATTGGGAGCTGGGGATCAACCCATATCTACCTACAGACGACATCCCCACACGAGGGATCTGGTTCCAGCGCGGTCCATTCTCCATCCTCTGGTTCATCAAAAGGAAATTACTCCCATTGTCTGGATATGGTCCAGGCTCTTGGATTATGTCTCTGAAACACTGCTTCTTTCACAAAAGACTAATTCCCTTTTTGTTCCAACCTGGATGGGCATTGGAAGGGTTCCCTGTTTAAAAATTACTAGGTGGCTGAGAAAGATCATCATTCAAGACCGATCTCAAGGATTGGCTTCCCTCTTTTTCTGTTAAGGCTTAAGCCCCGTACGCACGTTCCGAAAATCGGACGACAGATCATCCGTTTCTTTTTTTGCATGCTAAACTCAGATCGAATCAGAAGAGTGTACCAAAGTCACGAAAATTCTCGTACAACAGAATAAAAATCTGAAGTGATGTCATGTGTTGTAGTGTATTTGTATTGTATTTTCGGACGACAACTTCACTGATTAAACGAAAATAGTATGAATTGGTATTGTAAGAAAAAATTTTTTGTGTTTGTCCAATAAAGTATTTTCGGTTGAACTGTCATGATCGGCTCTCGAAAGCTGTGTACTAATGATCCGATTATCGTACGATCGATTCGAAAGCGGGATTTTTCATCCAATTTTTGGATCGTGTGTACGGGCTATTACTCTACTAGATCTGTGAGTGCCTTTTGGGCTTTTCTGCATCAGGCAACTATTACCCAGATTTGTAAGGATGCCAGCTGGTCTTCATTCACACAATATCTAAGTTTTATCAGGTGGACTATGAGCTATGGGCAGTTCTCAGTTTTTGTTATTTACGCTGGGCAACCAGACTAATATCACTTGTACGGAGATCTCTCAGTTTTTGTTTCGTTCAGCCCATTGGGTTCAATGAAAAAAAAAGCTTCTAGTGTGTACCATGTTTTATCCTTAGCTGGCCCACAATTTTTAGTTTGCCTGTGTCCAGTTGCACACATGCTCCATAACTGTGCATTGTGCTGCACTGTAATGCAGGTTCATTATGGTCCCTTTGAAAATTAATGCCATTGCACTGTGGTATACACATTATCATGCATTTCAGTGACCTGTGGTAAAGCACGTGCATTACTACAACTCAAATAAGCAAATAATTCACAACCTCTGGCTGTAGATGTCTTTTCTACAAGGAAACCACCTCCCAAAATATCAGTCTAGTGCCTGGGTCCGAACAGATGCAAGGAAATTGATTATCCACATGATTGGTCACACGATATTCAGTGGCATCCTTCCAGAGAGTTAAAGGTGTCCTGAAGTTCCTCTGGTAGAGTTCTCGGTTTCCACTTACCATGCTCCAGGATTCCACACATCCCACTGGGGTTTAAATTAATCTGACATCTTCTCTCCACTTTAGGGAGAGCTTGGGGATCGCTCAACTTAGGGATGCCAAATATCATAAAGGGGAGGCCAAATATCACAGCCTCTGCCACCCATGCATTAGGACCTCCAATCAGACCTGACTTCAACGGTCTAAAGTACTGAAGACTCAAGACAGGAAGCAACCTGGGATTGTCACAAAACAGGAAGAGTTTGTTAACAGGTATCAAACCTGAAAAACAGGGAATAGGATTAGGAGCCTGAGAGCAGAATCTCATAGGGATCTTTCCGCAGGCAATTCCCAATTCCACTTAGCAAATTTAAGTAGCTTCCCCAGGCATGACAGAGAGGAAGTATACAGCTGCACTTCTAAATGTGAACCAGCAGAGGGAGTGCAGGATTTGATATAGACTAAGCCTTGGCACAAGTTTCCAGGGAAGACTAAATCCTCAGCGCAGATAAAAATAAACAGAAATCAAGCATGGGTCCTAGCTAAGACATAGCAGACTACTTCTGCTGTAACAAGGACAGCTATGGATATCAGCTCAGGTCAATTGTGGGGGGCGGGAGGTGAGGACATAGGATTCATTTAGACTTTTGTAGGTGCAGAGAGTAGAACCTGGAGCTTGGGAACAAGGCAGCCATCAGAAATTTTGGGGCCCCTTACACAGCTTCAGGCCTGGGCCCCCCCGAGGCCTGACTACCAGCATTCCCCAGGGCCCATCCACTAGCTGTACCACCGAATACGCCCACTAGCCATCCCACTTTGTTCTTCGGTGCACCCACTTTTATTTTAACACTCTTACAACTTAATACATGAAAATATATCCCCACCTCCGCCCATCATTATCCATGCCTCTCCACACTATATCCCCACCTTCCGCCCAGCATTATCCACCCCTCTCCACAATATATCCCCACCTCCGCCCAGCATTATCCAGCCCTCTCCACACTGTATGCCCACCTCCGCCCAGCATCATCCATCCTTCTCCACACTATATCCCCACCTCCGCCCAGCATCATCCATCCTTCTCCACACTATATCCCCACCTCCGCCCAGCATTATCCATCCCTCTCCACACTATATCCCCACCTCTGCCCAGTATTATCCAGCCCCCTCCACACTATATCCCCACCTCCGCCCAGCATCATTCATCCCTCTCCACACTATATCCCCACCTCCGCCAGCATCAACCATCCCTCTCCACACTATATCCCCACCTCTGTCCAGCATTATCCATCCCTCTCCACACTATATCCCCACCTGTGCCCAGAATCCTGGAGAGGGGTGGATGATGCTGGGCGGAGGTGGGGGTATATTGTGGAGAGGGATGGATGATGCTGGGCGGAGATGGGGATATATTGTGGAGAGGGATGGATGATGCTGGGTGGAAGTGGGGATAAATTGTGAAGAGAAATGGATGATGCTGGACAGAGGTGGGGATATATTGTGGAGAGGGATGGATGATACTGGGCAGAGGTGGGAATATATTGTGGAGAGGGATGGATGATGCTGGGTGGAGGTGGGGATATATTGTGGAGTGGGATGGATGATGATCGGTGGAGATGGGATATAGTGTGCAGAGGGATGGATGATGATAGGTGGAGATTGGGATACAGTGTGGAGAGGGATGGATGATGCTGGGCGTGGATGGGAATACATTGTTGAAAGGGATGAGGATTTGGCCGCACTGTTTGAATTGCATTGTGGAGAGGGATGAGGATGACTCTGGGTGGGGATGAGAGTTACATAATGTAACTCTCATCCCCACCCAGAGGCATCCTCATCCCTCTCCACAATGCAACTCAAACAGTGCGGCCAAATCCTCATCCCTCTCCACAATGCGGCCAAATTTCCAGCACAGTGGCACAGTCAGCAATACACAATGCAATTCCTCTGTGTCACTTACCCGCCGCTCTCTCGTTTCTGCACCTACCTGAAAGGGCTGGCCACTTTCAAAGCTCAGAAACTGACCATGCCCCCTGAAGTAGTGGCCATTCGGGCTTAGCAGCAACTAGCTGGCTTCGCCTAAGCACGGATGGAAGTCGAGCAAGTGCCGACCACTCTCATTCACTGGGGATGGGAGTGGTACTAGTGAAAGGTGGTGGTGGTGCAGGAGAGAAGGACCAGCCCTATCTCTATTGTCCGTTCTGTATTGTGGGCGCCCGGCTGCCAATCTGCAGATTACATTCTCTTTTCATGTGAGGGAAGGTGGGGAGCAGGCCTGGCATCGGGCCCCTTGAGATGCTCAGGCCCCTTACAACAGTACTGTCTGTACCCCCTGATGGCATCCCTGCTTGGGAAATGGAGGTCATGAAATTCAGCATCCCCATAATAACTGGCATTTATCATTTTGGGGGAGCTCTAGAGTGGGGGGTTCTTAGCCTTAACTGGGAGAAGAAGAAGTCATTTAGAGTTAGACCACCAAAGGTGGAAGTCCTGGAGCATGGGAAGTGGAGGTCATAGATTTTGCCATTCCTTCCATGATATTTGGTATCCCTGGTGTGGGGGTTCCTCTAGATGTGTAAGGTAGGGTAAGAGAAGGGGAGTGACATCACACGACTCCGGCCAGTCACAGCGCCAGAGTTTGCGGCCCCGGAAGGAAGACGGGCAAAGATGGACGCTTCCTTCTGTGGGGACAGCACGGGCATCGATGGCAGGTAAGTGGCACATAATGGTTCTACATTGCCTATTATGCTTCTACATTGCAGGTGATTTAGAGGAAGTAAACCCATCAGAGTTTACATCGGGGTTTACTTCTTCTTCATTCGATAAATAGTGCAACAGGGGAGCATAATAACAATATGAATCAGAGCTTCTGAACGTCATTACCATACATCTCAGGCATGGAATGGCAAGGGAACCTGAGTATATCTCTACATGGTTAGATGAACTTGAGAAGGATCTTTAAGTAGAAGGAACATAGTAGGGTATATGCTTGGTTAACACATTTGCAATTCGTTCGTTGAAACCAGGTAATAGGAGATTCAACAAGAGGAAGAGGTAAATGGGGGCATTAAGGAGAAGAAGGGAAAGTAAAGAAGGAAAAGTAGACTGGGCAGAGGGACAGATCAGGTGCGCACCCCTGAGGGACATTAGGTAGAAAGAGCTTGAATATATTCAGGGAAGGATGTGAAAGAAATGCAGTAGAACCGTGTTTTATGGAATTTCTCTTTTCAATGCAAAGAGAGACTGTGAGGTCCTCCATGCTCTTAAATTCATGAACCTTGGATATCCACATACCCACAGATAGAGAGGGGATAGTGACTTGCACAAATGAATGCCCTTGCAGCAGTGTGGACGGCACAGTGGTGTAGTGGATAGCATTGTTACCTGGCAGCAAAAGGATCGCTGGTTCGAATCCCAACCAAGACACTACCTGCCTGGAGTTTGCATGTTCTCTCCCTGTGCCTGCGTGGGTTTCCCCGGGTACTCCCGGTTTCCTCCCACACTCCAAAGACATGCTGGTAGGTAAATTAGATCATGTCTAAATTGGCCCTAGTATATGTATGAATGTGAGTTAGGGACCTTAGATTGTAAGCTCCTTGAGGGTAGGGACTGATGAGAATGTACAATGTATATGTAAAGCGCTGCGTAAATTGACAGCGCTATATAAGTACCTGAAATAAATAAAATGAATGTAGTTGAGACCATAATATGTTATAGACGTTTTCTACTGCAGTTATAACTATGCAGGCACGATAACGGCTTTTGCTTCGTTTCCTTACCTTTTTTACAAAGTCAAAAATTTGTTTGATGTGACCTTGCTTGTGGAGTGGCTGAATTGATGCTAGGGAAATACTCTTGAACTTTGCACTTTGTAAGCAGGGTTGCACATTACATATGCATATTTTCTGTACACTGGGAGAACAATGGTTAGGAGTATGCAACATACAGCACAGCATATAGAGTGCAGCAGTTCCTTTTTAACCCCAGCAATAAAATAACTCCAAGTTTAATATCTTTGGAAGGCCACTAATTCTTGTTACCTCACTATGTAGATTCCCGTAAACTAATATGAAATTTGAGGTACTTATATTATTATTCTTTATTCAGGCAACTGCAGATGAATAAGTCAGAGCTGCCTTGTATGACAGATAGCACTGACAATGAAACCAAAATGACTGCCATCTGGTTTATGTTGCATAGTTTTAAAGGATAACTAAATCAAAGGACAAAATGTAATATATTGCAACTTACATTACAGTACTTAGATGTTGCTGCATTAGGTCTCTTTTTTTAACTAAGAATATTTTTAGAAAATACAGAAAATGCTCGTTGTAACAGCCAGAAATGCAGTGTCACTTGTCACTGCCTGTGAGTTGCACCAATGAATATTTTCCTACTTAGCTATCTTCTGTAGACTACTAAGTCATCTCCATGGAGAAGAGATACAGAAATGTTTGTAGTTCATATCAGGCGAGCAGCTTTGGGTGACAACCATGTGTAGGGCTACACATGAAGGCGCTACTAGTTAAAATGGGTCCTCTGTTGTTGGCCTCAACCTTCTCAAAGACTCCAGTCCCTCTGACAGGCTGAGTACACAAATACACACACTTTCATGGAGAAATCACTAACAGTGACCTTAGGTGGCCGTTTATAAAGCAGTGTAAAAAATCTACTGCACAGTTCTCCGGCATTCACAGAGGAGATTGTTCTCCCCTGTGTGCCTGTTTATTAAAGTGGTTGTCAACTTGTGACAACCACTTTAACCTACAGGTAAGCCTATGATAAGGCTTACCTGTAGGTGCACTGCATGTCTCCTAAACCTGCACGGTTCAGGAGATATGCAGTGTTGAAGCTGTGCCAACGTCATTTCGGCACATGCGCAGTGAAGGAATGGCCTGCGTGCCTTTCTTCCACTGCGACCGTGCCGTGACTGGCGTCTCCCGCGCGCATGCGTGGGAGTGGTCTCACGCGACTCCAGCCAGTCACAGCACCGGAGTCGCGGCCCCGGAAGGAAGAGGGGCAGAAGATGTACGTCGCAGGCTTTGTTTGCAAGTAAGTGGCACATAATGGGCTATGCGATGCATAGTAGCCCATTATGCTTCTACATTACAGGGGGACATAGAGGAATTAAACCCCATCTGGGTTTACTTTCTCTTTAAGCGGTGTAAATGACTTCACAGTTTGTGAAGTTAAGTGATCTACAAACGCTTCAAACTGTGGAGAACGCCCTAATCTCGTGAGACATTACGAGATTACGGCACCAGAAATTCACAGAAACTTAGAGATGTCGGTTTATATATATACGCGTATATATATATATATATATATATATATATATATATATGTATACACACACACATCATATATATGTATGTACATATATACACATGTACAAGGTAGGGGGACGTGGCTAATGTGTTGTGGGGTCTGAACAAGGCAGGAGGAAGTCTATAATCTTCCTTCTTCCCCGGGATTCTCTCTTCACCCCCCCCCCCAATTCTCCACATCTGAGCTGGTGAATCGCGGAGGGTGAATTCTGACCCAGATCGTCAGTGAAGTGCTCAGATCACAGCTTCATAAACTGGCCGTTTCTGTGTCAGTCAATCACAGCTTCTCAATGTGCAGAGATAATCGGTGGAGAACAGGTATCTCTGCTTTATGAACCGAAAATGAACTGTGATCAGCCGTGATCCTTGGGATAACGGCTGATCACAGTTTTATAAAAGGACACCTTAGTTCCCAGCTAATATGCTATTTTAAAGAACAGAAGCACCTGACCAAATTAGTAAGACAAACGTGATATATTGTCATAACATAAAGTGGGTAAAGGCAGGCAAGAATAAAAGATGAATTGAATAGCAATACACTTAAATACAGGATATTTGCAAGTAACTCGGCCCAGGATTTACCATTCGGCTTAAACTTTAACAGAGTCACCTAGGATATACCAAGGGCAGCCAGTAACAGATAATATAAACACCTGGGGGCTATGCTGCCTTAGGCTCTGGAGTGGTTTCGCTAGGTCCAAGTCTGCATGCAGGACTTCAGTTTCTGCAGGCAGTGGTTGGGGCCCTTTCAGTGGTGCACTAATGGTGATGCCAAGTGACTTCCAGATACTCTCAGTTCAAGAAGGTGAGGATTTGAGGGAGAGCTCTGGCAGGAATTACTTGAACATGGCTTACCAGCATTTAACAGTGCAAGCAACAAGTGCAGGGAGGGATTACGTTGATCTGAGCTACTAGTGTGATCCAGAACAGATGAGGTGGCATTGCTTAGTGGTATGCTGTATAAATGTGGTAATGTCTAAGGAACCAGATGGCAACTGTGTTAGCTAGAGTCTTGCTGGATTCTGTGGTGCAGAGTGTTTGGTGGGTTGGTATCCCAAACAGTTCAATTAAATGCCCTGCCTCCTCTTTGAATCCTTTGTTGCTCATGGGATCTGTCGTTTTTTGCAGTATTCCTGTGCAATGCAGTAGTCCTGATTAGGACTACACGTCTCAATGTCCCATGCGGCAGTCCAAGTCCCCTTCTCCTGCCTCTGACTGGTGGAGAAGTGGCTGCCAGGAGGGAGGGGGAAGAGCTCTGAGCGAGCAGGTAGAAAGCGTCCCTTAGTCATGCAAAGGCCACCCCAGCTGCTGCACTCTGTCCTCCATACGGTGGAGGCGAGCAGGTGGTGGTGGTGGGGGTTGGTTAACAGCCCACAGCCAGCATCTCCCTCCTTCAGGTCTCCCACCACCCTCATCGTTGGGGGAATAGGGGGGTCACAGAGGACAGCCAGCTACACATGACTCCCTCTGTAGATACAGTGGAGGATTACCAGGTGAAAAAGTAGCTTGAAAAAATAAAGCAAATGCAGCCACCCCATGAAGAACTAGTAAGCTGCAATATATTACATTTTTGGTTTTGGGTTTACATACACTCTAATCTTTATCTATTTATTGCACGAATACATTATTGGTTATCTCATTTGTAGTCCTTTGCGTTCTTGCTGATTTGGCAACCATAATTTGAGTATGTTAGTACCGTTAATTTAATTTTAAACATAAAACAAAAGGTTTTTACATTCAGTGCATCCATATGTGCACGGATATTAGTCATATGCTTTGTTGTATTGCAGATGACACATTGTTATGTATAGTATATCAAGAGTTACATGGCTGTATTTACTAGGAAATAATCACTCAAGGAGGAGAAATTGGTGTGGATAATAGATTTAGAGAAAATGCATTGACAGCCTGTGTCTAACCTTGATGTGATATATGGTGCAATGCTGATTGTATCTCTGATAGAGAGAAAGTAAACTAAAACATTTTAGCTGGTGCTCTCAACTTTAGGTACAGAAAAAAGAAATCTCACACTGGAATGTAAAGAGGTCAGTCAAATGTTCAGCAGATGTAAGTTAATACCATATTTATCGGTCTGCAATAGCACTTTAATAAGGTTGTTGAAAAACAACATACTGATTTTTTTGGGCAAAGGTTTCCTTTTATATGGCTGCAGCTGCGTGTGATCTCATAAAATGGATAACAAAGGTGAAACTACACTAGAAAAACCTGATATTCATAGAAAAACCTATGGGGATTTTTTTCTTATTGTTATGATGAAATAAATGTTTTAGCTTATATTTGAGACCTGTGAGGATATTTTTGCACCTACAATATGCTTTTGAACTAGGATACATTTGCAAATTGTACAATATTTACTGAAAATCCATTTGTACCATCTCTGGCAGACATCTCATACTGCTATATTACTAGAGACTGCTGCATGGTAAGACTGTTTAAGATAGAATATCATTGCAAGAGACTATCATGTTAAAGACTTTTGTCAGTTTACAAAAATCCATGGAATCAGCTGCAATGTTACAACAGACTTAGCCCTGGTTCACATTGACCCAGTTTGGCATGCGATTTGACATGCCAAATCGGCGGCAATTGCTGGCAATGGCACCGTCCTAATTGGTGCGGCGCCACACCGATTTCAAAAACTAGTTCTTGTACTACTTTTTGCGATTTCCATAGGCATCTGTGCAGAAACACGCACAGATGCCTGTGAAATCGCCGCTGAAATCGGGACTGACATGCGGCAATGAACTGGTACGAATTCAGCTAAGCTCGCGCCATTTCATTCCCACACTCAGGCTGGGTTCACACTATCCGACACAAAAGCGGTCAGACTTTTGATCCTACTTTGCCCTGCAACATGGGTCCTACTTCTGTCCTACTTTGGTCCTACTTCCATAAGATTTTGCTCCAACTTTGAGATAGTGACTTGTCCTTTGACCAATCAAAACAATCCCAGTGTGAGATAAATTCCTTTTACTGCTGCTGTTATCACCAAGTCGGATAGTTGGAACAAGGATCCGACTTTGATCCTACTTCAATTATATTCAATGGGCTGAAAGTCCAAAGTCGGACCAAAGTAGTAGAGGAACCTCTATCAAAGTCGGACCGACTTGTGTCAGACCAGTTAAGACCACTCTCATAGGGAAACATTGATTTGGTGACGTTATGCGACTTGTGCTCACAATGTCGGTCCGTTTGTCGGACAAGTGTGAACCCAGCCTCAGTGTGAACCTAGGTTAAATGGCAGGAGACTGCTATCGTGTCACAAGAGACTGCTGCCATGTTATAGTTGACTTTTTCCCATCTCTGTCTCAATAGGGAGATTTCCCTTCGCCTCCTGCCTTGTAGACTCAACAAGAAGTTAAGAAGTTGTGGGCTTAATTCACAAAAAGTTAATTTCCTCTTATTGGGGTCAATTCACTAAGAGTTAAATAAAGGCAAGTAAAATAACGCATGCAGTAAATGAGTTGTGGCGGTTAAATTCACTAAGATTTTAGCATTAAATAACGAATGCGGTATTTTTTCGATTGTTCGGTAACTACCGCATTTTCTCATGCAGTAATTTATCACACGTGTCAGTGGTTAAGGGTTGTTTAAGGTCATTTCCTTATAATATTTTAATTTTTAACATGTTTGTTGCAAAAATAACAATTTTCTAATCTAATATTTTTTACAGTACTCTGTATTTGAAGGCATTGAAATTAACTACCTCCTCAAATGTATGTCTTCTGATGCTTAGTAATCCAAGCTCCTTTAGTAAATCCATCGTGCCATGCATTCATAAAAAGGTGTTTTTTTGTAAATGTATGGTCTAATCATCTGGTATGTAAATGTTTTTTTGTGGAAAAATACTTACGTACCGTGCTACCTAAATGATTTCCTCGAACCTAATGATTCGTAGTCTTCTGTATGTAAACTCCTCCATCAATTAAAGTTACGGAAGTTTATGTCTCATGACATTTTTTATAATCTAATCTTTTAACAATAAAAACGTTGTTTGTACAATTTTTAATTTTATAATATTCCTTTACTGGAATTTGTTGGGAATTGGTGACTGTGCACACTATTTAATGACGTACTCTTTTACGCCATCAATGGCTTGTTAGCTTTTTTATGGCGTAAGCAATAAATTACGATTTTAGAATCACTTAAATTGGC
>BLSH010322878.1:251905-262186 GCA_018402905.1 Glandirana rugosa | reverse complement strand
TGCTATACTCACTGTGTAACTTAGGGAGTTAATCCTCTGTATTGTGTAAAAGGGCTGTTTGATCTCGTATAGCCAGATACATCCTGCTTGCCCTGTCTACTATATTAGACTCTACTATACTATACTATACTACATGCAGGCAGTGGAAAGGTTGCACATGCTCTGTTCGATCTTCCTGTTTCACATGGACACAGACGACAGTGCATTTCTAGAGGCAGTGATTGTTTATTTGTGAACTGAGCATGTCATTGGCAAAAGCACCAATCAGCTCTGGTCGGATTGTGGGTGAAGGGTCACTGACGCAAAGAAAGTTGCATCATCAGAGAGTGAAATCTCCTCCTATATGAACACTGGGGAAGTCCTGGCTACTTGCAGTTTATCACCTGACTGCAATATACCGATAAAAATAGGTATATAGCAGCAGTATTTTGATATAAAAAGAAGATTTAGAAGCTGTGTGCACTGTGGGGGGTGGATGAATTGTTTTAATATTGCTGGGTTTAGCATTACTTTAAAAGACAATAAATCTCTTTTGGTTCATTTCAAAAGTGACTGGCGCCCAATCATTCCACCTTGCACTACACCCACCATGCCTAGTAA
Source organism: Glandirana rugosa (assembly GCA_018402905.1). Classification (NCBI taxonomy): domain Eukaryota; kingdom Metazoa; phylum Chordata; class Amphibia; order Anura; family Ranidae; genus Glandirana; species Glandirana rugosa. Next base: position 261,586 of record BLSH010322878.1, on the reverse strand, counting down.
CCTGCCCCTGAGGAGGAATGTCAGCTGTCCCTGACTCTCAAGGTCACCATCAGGCCTCTGGAGGTCAGGGGCATCGCTACAACATATTGTGATTTATCTCATTGGCAGCGTGCTGAGATCAATGTGCTGGCTGTCACGCTGATCTAATGTCGTGACCTGGAATCAATGTCTAAATCGAGTATTCTGGCTTTCCTGATTTACATATTTCCGTCTGGTTAGTATCTCGGGAAGTATTGTCATCAGAGGCAAAGGCTTCCTTTAACTGTTTTAGCAACAAGAAAATTAACATTGACATGGTAGTCCTTGTTTAACCGGTTCCCCACCGCGCGCCGTCTTTTTACGGCGGCAGTAGGGGAGCCCTGTGCGAATCGCCGTAAATAAACGGCGATTTGCTTTTGGCCACCAGGGGGCACCCGCCGCACTCCTGAGGAGTGTGCCCGTGGCTCGGGCGGACCCGATGTCCGCCGGCGAGCCGCGATGAGCGGCTACAGGGAAAAGAACGGGGAACCGCCGATGTAAACACGGCGGTTCCCCGCCCTGTCAGTGGGGCATGAGAGATCTACTGATCCCTGTCACTGGGATCAGTTAGATCTCTCATGCCCATGTTAGCCCAACCCCCCCACAGTAAGAACACACCCAGGGAACACAGTTAACCCTTAGCTCTCCCCCCAGGTTAACCCCTTCACTGCCAATGACATTTATACAGTAATCAGTGGACATTTAAATTTCTGATCGCTGAATAAATGTCATTGGTCCCAAAAAAGTGTCAAAAATGTCCGACATGTCCACTGAAATATCGCATTACCGCTAAAAATCGCAGATCGCCGCCATTACTAGTAAAAAAAAAATAAATAAAAACCCCAGAAATTAATTCTCACCATCCGTAAAGGCGGCCACTTTTGCGCAAATCAAACAATAAACGCAGATTGCGATTTTTTTTATCACAAATATGAGGAATTATATAAATCGGCCAAAAACGGTGAAAAAAATGTTTTTTTATATTATTTTTTGGATTTGAATTTTAGCAAAAAGTAAGGAATTTGGGTTTTTTTGCAAAATGGTCGCTCTTCTTTTGTTAATAGCGGCGATCAGAAATGACACAGAGGTGATCAAATACCACCAAAAGAAAGCTCTATTTGTGGGGAAAAAAAGGACGCAAATTTTGTTTGGGTGCAACGTCGCACGACTGCGCAATTGTCAGTTAAAGCGACGCAGCGCCGAATCGCAAAAATTGCTCTGGTCCTAAAGCTGGAAAACCTTCCGGTTGGTAAGTGGTTAAGCACTGTTTACATATACAGAATACAGAACACTTTATTAATCCCCAAATGGAATTTGGGAAGTTGTTATATGCGGATGCGACTTACGTATGCATTTTTTTCTTATGTAGTTTACTTTTTATTTTTATACTGTCCCTTTATTTTTTTTTATCACTTTTATTCCTATTACAGGGAATTTAAACATCCCTTGCAATATAAATTAGCATGACAGGTCCTCTTTATTGAGAGATTTGGGGTAAAAAAGACCCCAGATCTCTCATTTATCTTTAAAAGTAAAATAAAGAAAACATTTTTGACACTTTGACTTTAAAAAAAAAATAAAAAAAATAATTTAATTAAGCCCAAGAACCAGAAGTGACATAAGGTGTCGTTCCGATCCTCCAAGGGCATAGAGCCGAGTGGGGGCCATCTTGCCCTCATTCGACTTCCTGCCTAGCCATCAGCCAGAGGATCACTTTTAGCAAACGCCGAATCGCCCACAGAAAAAAAATCATACTGGGGGTTAGGGTAGCTAGCTGCTGTCATAACCCCGGTATTAAATGTCAAATTAATTATGTATATATACTGTGGGTGGTGGGCAAGTGGTTAAATAACAAACATGTTATACTTACCTGCACTGTGCAATGATTTTGCACAGATCAGCCCCATCCTTCTTTTCTTTGGTCCGCGCCGGCTCCTCCTCCAGCCGAGTGCCCAGCCCTTACAACCACTTTAAACGATAAATACATTTAAGAACAAAAATGCAATATATTGCAGATTGCAGTCCTTGGATGTGGTGGCTTTTTTTTCAAGCCAAGTACATTTTCAACAAATTCAGGAAACACCTGTTGATCTTGCCAGAAATGTAGTGTCTGTGTCACTTCCTGTGGGCTGCACCGGCGAATATCTTCTTTGTGCTAGTTATTTTCTGTAAACTACAAATTGCCCTGCCCTCCATATCAAGAGAGCAGTCTAGGGCAAAAACAAAAGCTCCCTCCATAGATGCAGTTAAGGACTGACGTAGCCATCCAGGGACAGAAAGTGTATCATTGAAAGGATTGTCAGGTAATAAAATTAAGCAAAAGAAGCTTAAAAAAAATAAAATAAAATAAATGCAGCAGGGGCGTAAGGATAGGGGTTGCAGGGGTTGCAATTGCAACCGGGCCCCATGGTCCAGGGGGCCCATGTGCCTCCCTTGTACACTTGGATAAGAGGGATGGTGGGGGTGGCATGTAGAAGAACCAATCTCCTCCATTTTCTTCTATCCAGTTTACTTGTCTTCTGTGCTGTTCCCAGGGTCCCTGCGGTACCGTAATAAAGGGACCCGTGATAGGAGTAAAGGGCCCCAGGATCAGTGGGAAGAAAGAAGGGCCAGGGGTCAGGGGGCCCTTCATAATTTCTTGCATCGGGGCCCTGAAGGTTCTAGTTACGCCTCTGAAATGCAGCCACCATATCAGTAAGCTACAGTATATTACATTTAATTTTGGGTTTAGATATACTTTAACCGCTTGCCGACCGCTGGTCGGCAATTGACGGCGACAGAGTGGCTCTGTAACGCAAATCGCCGTCATACGACGGCGGGCGCGATACAGAGCCACTGTGAGCGCGCGCGCGCGCGCGCTCACTGTGTACGGGGGGGCCAGGGAGCGGGTGCGGCGGCTTCGATTGCCGCCGGCCACCCGCGATGCCCCCCCCGGAGTGAAGGAGCGGAGGTCCGTGTAAGTAAACACGGACCTCCGCTCTGTGTGAGGGGGAAGGGCTGTGATCACAGCCTTCCCGTACATGAAGGCTGTGACCACTTCCCTTCCCCAGCTAGGCAATCCCCCATACAGTTAGAACACGCCCAGGGAACATACTTAACCCTTAGCGCGCCCCCTGCAGGTTAACCCCTTCACTGCCAATGGCATTTACACAGTAATCAGTGCATTTTTATAGCACTGATCGCTGTATAAATGCCAATGGTCCCAAAAAAGTGTCAAAACGTTCCGACATGTCCGCTGAAATATCGCAGTACCGCTAAAAATCGCAGATCACCGCCATTACTAGTAAAAAATAATAAAAAAAAAAAAACCCCAAAAATGAATTCTCATCATCCGTAAACGCGACCACTTTTGCGCAAACCAATCAATAAACGCCGATTGCGATTTTTTTTTATCGCAAATATGATGAAGAATATAAATCGGCCAAAAACGGTGAAAAAAACTGTTTTTTTATATTTTTTTTTTGGATTTGTATGTTAGCAAAAAGTAAGAAATTTGGGTTTTTTTGCAAAATTGTCGCTCTTCTTTTGTTTATAGCGGCGATCAGAAATGACGCAGAGGTGATCAAATACCACCAAAAGAAAGCTCTATTTGTGGGAAAAAAAGGACGCAAATTTCGTTTGGGTACAACGTCGCACGACCGCGCAATTGTCAGTTAAAGCGACGCAGCGCCAAATCGCAAAAAGGGCTCCGGTCCTAAAGCTGGAAATCCTTCCGGTCCTTAAGTGGTTAAAGCTATTCAGCTATTCAGTATGACTTGCGCCCACTTGTCCAAGTTAATTTCAGTTTTGAAGTATTTATATACAATCCCAATTTTAAAAAGGTTGGGCCGCCGTGTAAAATCTACATAAAAAATGAATGCACTGATTTCTCACAAACCCATATTTTAATCCCAATAAAAAATCGAAAACATATCAAATGTTTAAACTGAGAAAATGTACCATTTTAAGAAAAACATAAGGTCATTTTGAAATTGATGTCAGCATCACATCTCAAAAAATTTGGGACAGGGAAAAAAAACAGCTGGCAAATTAAGTGATACCAATAACAAAGAGCTGGAAGATGATTTTGCAACTAATTAGGTTAACCGTTTAGCGACCGCCCCCCACGTACATTTACTGCGGCAGGGCGGCCGCTTTGTGCCAGATCACATACCTAGTATGTGATCTGAGACTTCCAGGTCTGGGGCGCGCGTGTGCACCACCGGCGATCCGTTCCCATTGTGATTATACACAGTGTGAGCCCAGCGGCGGGTACTGCAGACTCAATGTCCACCGGCGCCTGCCGATTAGACAGTACAAAGGCAGAACAACAATTTGTCTATGTAAACAAGGCAGATTGTCGTTCTGCCAGAGGGGAATGTACTGATCCTGTGTTTCTGCTAAGCAGGAACACAGATCTTTGCCTTCTCCCAGTCAAAGCATCCCCCCACAGTTATTAGGCATGCATTTAACACTTTGATCGCCCCTGATGTTAAGTTAACCCCTTACCTACCAGTGTCATTAGTACAGGGACAGTGCATATCACTATATTAGTTGTGTCACTGGTCCCCAAAAAGTGTCAAACGTGTAAGTTAGGTGTTCGATTTGTCCTCCGCATTATCGCAGTCCCGCTATAAGTTGCTGATCGCTGCCATTGCTAGTAAAAATAAATAAATAAAAATATCCCATAGTTTGTAGACGATATAACTTTTGCACAAACCAATCAATATACGCTTATTGGGATTTTTTCCCAAAAATATTTAGCAGAATACATATTGGCCTAAATTGATGAAGAAATTAGCTTTTTTACATTTTTTAAATACCCCCAAAAGAAAGCTGTATTTGTGGAAAAAAAGGATAAAAAATGTTATTTGGGTACAGTGTCACACGACCGCACAATTGTCAGTTAAAGAAACACAGTGCCGTATCGCCAAAAACGGCCTGGTTATGAAGGAGGGTAAAGCTAATGGAGCTGAAATGGTTAATTGTCAGTGGGTCAGTAACATGATTTGGTATAAAAAGAGCATCTTAGAGAGTCAGAGTGTCTCAGAAGTAAAGATCTGCAGAGGTTCACCAATCTGTGAAAAGCTGCATCTAAAAAGTGTCGAACAATTTCAGAATAATTACTAAATGTAAAATTGCAAAGACATTAATTATTTAATCATCTACAGTACGTAATATCATCAAACGAATCCAAGAATCTGGAGAAATCTCTGTGCGCAAGGGACGAGGCTGAAATGCATTACTGGATGCCTGTGATCTTCAGGCTGTCCGACGGCACTGCATTAACCACTTCATAACTGGCCCATAGCCGAATGACGGCTGCAGGGCGGTTGCTTAACTCTGGGAGGACGTACATTGACGTTCTCCCAGAATCGCGCTTAACGCGCGCCCCCTGGGGCACGCACACGAGAACATCCGTGAACGTCGGGTCTGGGGGACCCGACCGATCACAGATCGCGGTGAATGGCCGCTGTGACGGCGTGATCACATGTAAACAAGCCGGCGCTTCTGCTGGCTTTTCTCTCTCCTCTCCGCACTGATCGGTGCATTGCGAGAGGAGAGAGGAGGTGCTGCAGCGCTGTGGGCGATGTGTAATGCCCACAGGGCTGCTAAGTTACAATAAGCACCCACCCCATCCATTTACCACCCACCCAGCCATCCTCACCCCATCCATCCACCACCCACCCATCCTCACCTAATCCATGCTCACCCAATCCATACTCACCCACCTATCCTCACCCAATCCATGCTCACCCACCCATCCATCCATGCTCACCCATCCACCCACCCTCACCCATCCATCCATGCTCACCCATCCAGCCATGCATGCTCATCTATGCTCACCCAGCCATCCATCCATGCTCACCCAGCCAGCCGTGCTCACCCATCCATCCATGCTCACCCACCCAGCCGTGCTCACCCATCCATCCATCCATGCTCACCCATCCATCCATGCTCACCCATCCATGCTCACCCACCCAGCCGTGCTCACCCAGCCATCCATCCGTGCTCACCCACCCAGCCGTGCTCACCCAGCCATCCATCCATCCATGCTCATCCATCCATCCATGCTCACCCATCCATCCATCCATGCTCACCCACCCAGACGTGCTCACTCACACATCCATCCATCCATCCATGCTCACCCATCCATCCATGCTCACCCACCCAGCCGTGCTCACCCAGCCATCCATCCATGCTCACCCAGCCATCCATCCATGCTCACCCAGCCATCCATCCATGCTCACCCACCCATCCGTGGCTCATCCATCCCCATCCATGGCTCATTTGTGCCTCATTCATGCTCATCCATACCACATCAGTTCTCATCCGTGACACATCCATGCCACTACAGTGCCCACCCGTGCCACTCTACTGCTGATCCGTGCCACTAGCCTGCCCATCTGTGCCACTACAGTGCCTATCCATGCCACCGCAGTGCCTCACAATAGTGTAAAAGGTAGTCAAATTAGATTCTAAAAGTATGCCCCTAGAACACCTAATGGTGCTCCCTGCATGTTGGGCCTCTGTATGTGGCCAGGCTGTGTAAAAGTGTCACACATGTGGTATCGCCATACTCTGGAGGAGTAGCAGAATATATTTTGGGGTGTCATTTTTGCTAAGTACATGCTGAGTGTTAGAAATGTTGTATAAATGGACAACTTTGTGTAAAAAAAAATGCGTTTTCATTTTCTTTCCACATTTTCCAAAAACTTGTGGAAAAAATGACATGTTCAAAAGACTCATTATGCCTCCTAGAATATACGTTGGGGTGTTTGCTTTCCAAAATGGGGTCATTTTTTGGGTGTTTCCATTGTCCTGGTGCTCCAGGACCTTCAAAAGTGCAAGAGGTAGTCAAGAAATTATGTGTGTAATTTATGCTCCCTACATGTTGGGCCTCTGTATGTGGCCAGGCTGTGTAAAAGACTCACACATGTGGTATTGCCATACTCAGGAGGAGTAGTAGAATGTATTTTGGGGTGTAATTTGTGGTATACATATGCTGGGTGTGAGAAATAACCCGTTAACATATGACAAATTGGGGGGGGGGGGAATCTTCATTTTGCAAAGAATTGTGGTAAAAAATTACAACTTCAAAAAATTCACCATAACCCTTACTAAATGCCTTGGAATGTCTACTTTCCAAGAAGGGGTAATTTGGGGGGTATTTGTACTTTCCTGGCTTGTTAGGGTCTCAGGAAATGAGATAGGCCGTCAGTACATCAGGTGTGATTAATATTCAGTGATTGGCACCGTAGCTTGTAGACTCTATAACTTTCACAAAGACCAAATAATATACACTAATTTGTTGTTTTTTTACCAAAGATATGTAGCAGTATAAATTTTGGCCAAAATGTATGAAGAAAAATTACTAATTTGCAAAATTTTATAACAGAAACAAAGAAAAATTCATTTTTTACAAAATTTTCGGTCTTTTTTTAATTATAGCGCAAAAAATAAAAAACCCAGCTGTGATTAAATACCACCAAAAGAAAGCTCTATTTGTGTGAAAAAAGGACTCAAATTTCATATGAGTACAGTGTTGCATGACTGAGTAATTGTCATTCAAAGTGTGATAGCGCTGAAAGCTGAAAATTGGTCTGGTTGGTCAAGTGGTTAAAAACAGGCATTACTCTATGATGGAAATCACTGCATGAGCTCTTTCAAAAATCACTGTCTGTGAACACAGGCTCGCATAGCCACCCAAAAATTCAAGGTAAAGCTCTATCATGCAAAAGAAGTAGCCATATCTGAACATGATCCAGAAATGCTGAGGTCTTCTATGAGCCAAAGCTCATTTCAAATAGTCTGTTGCGAAGTGGAAAACTGTTCTGTGGTTAAATGAATCAAAATGTAACATTCTTCTTGGCTACCATGGGCAATGCATCCTCCAGATTAAAGAGGAGAGAGACCTTCCAGCTTCTTATCAGCGCTCAGTCCAAAAGCCTGCATCTCTGTTAGTACAGGGGTGCATTAGTGTGTATAGAATGGGCAGCTTGCACAACTGGAAAGGCATACATGCTGAATGTGCTGTTACACTTGTATGAAAATATAATACAATGCAAAGTCATGGGTAATGTTCATATTTCCTAAACCAGAGGTAGGCAACCTTAAAGAGGTGGAGATCTACCTGAACAACATTAGAGAAGTCAAAGATCACCGGGGCCAGTGTTGCTCAGTGTCGACTCCTCACACCTGATCTAAACCTCTAATTGTAGGACTACTGTGTCACAATCGCTTGCATTGCATGGCAATCATGGGTTTAAATCAGGTGGCGAGGAGGTGACATATCGCCTCCTCACTACCTGTCAAACACACTCAGATCGCTTTTCGCTCTTACCTGCTTCTGGCATCACCACTAGCCGGGATAAGAGGTGGAGTGCAGTTGTTATCACTCAGAGGAGGCATAGGCTTATGCGGCTCTTGCTACCTACTACAGCTCTAACTTTACAAGTAGTCCCTCTGTATTGTCCATCGGTAACTGCTTTAACTTCTCCCTGCAACTTAACAAGCCATCCTGACTGTCTGCATACATATCTGCCTGCTGTAACCATCGGTAACTGCTTTAACTTCTCCCTGCAACTTAACAAGCCATCCTGACTGTCTGCATACATATCTGCCTGCTGTAACCATCGGTAACCACTGACTAAAGTCTTAGAAAACTGGGCTTCATTGCATGATTTATATCAACCACTGCCTTGCTGAAGACTTTCAATCTGTTGTTTATACTTGTCTATTGAGGTTACACTTACTTTTATTATGGTGTTCTGGCCAAGATCAAACACCTTGCTTATCTTGCAGAGCCTGTGTCTTGTTTAGCAATTTGTATTAGGACTGAAATCCCCCACTCTCTCCATGTGCCCTTTGATTAGCGCTAAATTGAATAATTGTTAACCTTCCCCAACCCCATCCCAGTATAAATTCAGTTTAAGTTTTGGGACGGCTGGCGAGGGGATAGGCTGGGCACTGCTTGGTTAAAGTGCCACTGCGTGTTTAAGTGTGGGCACTTTTAAAACGGCACTTTAAATAAGGCACTACTTTAAAGGCAAGTACAAACAATAGCTATCTATTTTCAAGTTTGTAAATTTCCAAATTAATTTCCTACTCCTCTTTTCCCCTCTCCCTACCCTCCAACATGCTCATGCTTTTTCTCTTTTTTGCAGTAACACCCTCTCTCCTCAAACTCTCACTTCTTAACCCCCCTTCACCGCCACTCAGCCTATACATATCCCCCTCATTCTTGCCCTCCCAATACTACTGCACCTATCAACTCCGTCTCATTCTGAGCCAACACAACTGCTCCACCTCCACTTCACTGCAGTGCCGGCCCTCATCTAGGTCACACTCCCACATTACTGCCCTCACCCTCCTACTACTACTCACCCTCCCGTTCTTACTCCCCCTATACATATCCGACTCACCGCCACTTCCCCCCAATTCTTCACTCTCAAACTCCTCTCTCCCACAATGACGTTTTTTCTCTTTTTCGTACTCGTACAACCTCCCATCCCTCTCCCCTTTTCTCCTCATCCTTTAATTAAACCTTTAAATGTTTGAACTTTTATCTATCGATAACAAACATGAACGGAAATTTCATCACGGAATAAATTTCACGGCAAAATTTTCACGGGTGTGAATTTGTGCGTCACCGTGAAATTGGTTCGTCACGGGTCGGATAGG
>BLSH010322878.1:234635-248622 GCA_018402905.1 Glandirana rugosa | reverse complement strand
CCTCCCAAGACCTCCTTCTCTCTAGCTCCCTTGTTACTTCCTCCCATGCTCGCCTACAGGACTTCTCCAGAGCCTCTCCCATCCTCTGGAACTCCCTGCCCCAGAATGTCAGGTCAGCCCCCACCCTGTCCGCCTTTAGGCGATCCTTGAAAACTCACTTATTCAGGGAAGCCTACCCCACCTCCACCTAAGACCCGTGCCTGAGCCAGCTCTACCAGTTCATCCCCTGCAGCCATTACCTTTTGTATCACCTCCCCCTCCCTTTAGATTGTAAGCTCTACGAGCAGGGCCCTCCTATTCCTTCTGTATTGAACTGTATTGTAATTGTACTGTGTCCCTTCGTTATTGTAAAGCGCTGCGCAAACTGTTGGCGCTATATAAATCCTGTATAATAATAATAATAATATTGCTTTCTGATGCTCTGGAATGGTGGGTCAGCAAGCCCAGACCGAGATCTACCAATCACCTGTCTGCGATCTACTGGTTGTTCACCCCTTCCTTCTCACATGGTCTTCATGGCATAATATGGCCGCTTGTCTCAGGGTCACATTTAATGTGCTTGTAGGAACACATTACCATGTTTTGACCTGCAAATACCATCTTTTCTATCATCTGCTGTTGTCTGCTGTAAGCTGCACACTCAATAAAGATCATGGAGATCATCGATAAAAAGCATTTGGTGAATTCAGCTATCTGATAAAGGCCGTCCGTGGTGATTGTATCTGCTTATACAAGCCAGGCATAGAGGTCTCAACAAGGGATAAGTCACTATTACAACAGTTGGAGTCAGAATACTGAAAGATATATCCAGATTTTAGAGCAGCATATGCTCCCATCCAGATGACAGGAAGGCCTTGCATATTTCCGCAGGACAATGCTAAAGCATATACGGCATCTGTGACAACAGCATGTCTTTGTAGTAGAAGAGTCCAGGTGCTTAAGCGGCCTGCCTGCAGTCCAGACCTTTCACCAACTGAAAATATTTGGCGCATCTTGAAACTAAAAATATGACAAAGAAGACCCAGGACTGTTGAGCAGTTAGAATCATATATCAGGCAAGAACGGGGCTGCATTCCTCTCCTAAAACTCCAGCAATTGGTCTCCTCAGTTCCCAGATGTTTACAGAGTGTTGTTAAAAGAAGAGGGGATGCTACACCATGGTAAATGTGGCCTCACACTTTTTTTGTGACATGTTGCTGCCATCAATTTCAAACTTACCTTATTTTTTTCTTAAAATGGTACATTTTCTCAGTTTTAACATTTGATATGTTTTTCTATTTTCCATTGTGAATAAAATATGGGTTAATGGAATTTTCAAATCATTCCATTCTGTTTTTATGTAGAATTTACACAGTGTCCCAACTTTTTGGAATTCGGATTGTATGTTTTTCATAATGGGCTTTTATATATTCATTTTGCATTCTGGTAATGTATTTGTATATTATTTGACCAATGAAAAAAGAAGGGAAGTGCGTATGTACACAAGAAGTTTAGCAAATGTATTTTAATTTTTTCTCTATGGATATCATTAAAATAATAGTAATTATTTAATTTCTATTGTTTTTGTTAAGGACTACATTTATTCCTGTGTGCGTTTCTATAACCCACAGAATGTAGAAATACACACCTGCATACACACTGCAGACCCTCCCCCAACACCAAATGGTGATTCACTCGGCTACTGATACCAGCTTATCTGAGCACAAAGTCCAATCTGCAAGCAAACAGTAACGGCTGTGTACCAGGGACAGGAATATATGCATAGAACAAGGGGCCACCTGTGATCATTGGGGTCCTTTTGCAAAATACAAGTATAGTATGCCAAGTGTTAATTAAGATTGATGATCCACTTAGCCTCCAAGTATACAGAGTGTTTGAATCATTACTGCACATAAACTGGCCTCTGTATTAGAATATAGGCTCTTGGCTTAAGTGACAGGATGAATTAGGTGCTGGGTGATAAGAGATTTACTACAGGTCATACTCAGGTATACAAGGCTGATAGTGTCCTGGGTGGGTCAGACCTACCACCCACGGTAATTTTCACATTCGCTCATCTACCTCTCCCTCTGGGCACAGGTGATGCCCCTCAACCCCTTTTATCCATTCTTAGAGGTCATTTCTAAGGGCGTTTTCACCTCCCTTTTGTTCCGTGAACAATAAGTAACCCAGTTAGTTAGTTATCAACTCAGAGGAAACAAGAGGCTGGTTGATAATTTATAGCACCTTAACCAATTTAAATGGAAAGTTCATATGAAGAGATTTCTATCTCGGTAGACCCAAAACTGACAGACACCATCTCTTAGCACAGTCTGTTTCTGTTGGCGGTGTGGAGCTGAAGTACAATATTTTTCTGCTGTGCCAGACAGAAAAGGGATCACAAATGGAGTAATGCTAGGAGTGCAGGCTTGACATGGAGAGAGGTAAGAGTGGGCATCTGACAACGTATTCCTTGAGTACAGAAATATGGGAATTTAGTTTAGGATCGAGAAAAAGCTATCTGCCAGCTGTGACGTTTTTAATTCCACCAGCTAGCAAATTGCTGACTGATTCTTTCAAATGTTTCTGCCCAGCTCAATCTTTTTTTCCCTTACAAGCAGTCAAGCAGAACAGTTTTATTCTGCCGTTTGCTGCAGCACTATCGCAGCAATCTCAGTCCAAAGTAGCAGTAGAATGGTTAATCATCAAAGTTAATCATCACAAAAGGTAGAGGCCATTTGGTTTATAAATGCACAAATTATGGAGGGCCTGGATAATTAGTAACCAGCTCAGGCCCCCTGAGACCCAGCGATTAGGAGGACCCACAGTACCCTGAGGAGATTCAGAACAGGACCCACAGCACCATAAGGAGAGACTGGGAAGTAGACTATGGGGAACAAGAGCAGAGTAACTAGGAGAGAAAAGAATACAACATTGTACTGAGTTAGAGGAGGAAACCCCAAGTGGAGAACACTTCTCATTGGATCTAATGGAACTACTTCACCAAAAAAGAAGAAAATGTGGGGATAAAGCCATTTGGACAGTTTTTATTTAACACAATGGAGAAATCACAATGATCTTTTCTATATGGACAGCAAGAGCTACACACCCACATCACAGGGATTGCAATACAACTTTAAAGCCAAAAAGAAGGAAGGGTCATCACAAACAAGAATGAAAGATATGTTTTCTTCAAGTCATGTCATTTTAAAGACAGCAATTAACCTGTGGATCTATTGCGAGCCTTGCTTACTCTTTGGTTATGTACTATAACTTTTATTAAATATATAGACAAACAGTATTATATATGTTAGTGATCACAAACCCATTGCTATAATTGTCATACTAGCCACCCCAAACTTTATATAAGTGTAGGAGTAACATGTAGTCTGAATATGTGTGATTTAGTGAGAATAGAGAATATTGGGAGGACAAGAGAAGTCACACTGGAGAAAAAGCGTACAGGTAAGTTAAAAACAAACAAATGTGAATGCGGAGTAAATTAGAAAGTTGTATAAAAAATATATAGAAAAGGACAGTGTAGAAGGTTCTTACTGCAGCAATCGTTCCACCACAGCCTTCTGATGGGCAGCCTCCTCCGGGCTTAGTCTCTCCAAATCCTTTATAATCGGTGGCGTAAAGTCCCCACCATCTTCTGAACTGTCATCTTCCGTTACATGGGATTCTGTAAGACCATTGGGTAGCTGCACACAATGCTCCCCATCTTCCAGGCTACTTATGTCATCCAGGGGATCCCTGGGATACTGGTAACCATCGCCATCACTCAAGGCCCTGGTAATAGTCTCTTTAGTGACACCTGACTCTAGCAATGCCCTTAGCAGCTCCTGCTGCAAGTAGCTAAGCTGAGACGCCATCCTCGCTGTTACCTGCTACCAGTTCACCATCCTGCGGTTAGAATAGGGATCAGCAGGCGGGAGCCCATGCTCTACCCACCTTCTGTCTCCTCCTCCCCCCAAAAATGCTTTCTGTGCGGCCACAACCTGTATGTAGTCACCCCCTGGACAGTCTTCAGTGAGACATAGCAGATAAGGGACCCTTGTCTCTCTCTGTTTACATCAGAGCAGAACAAATCCTCCAAGGTTCATATTTATCCCTGTGCTTCACAAGTTACTGAACTTTGGACCCCCAACTCTGCACAAAGTGCATGTGTGAGAGGGGAGGGAGAGTAAGGGAAGAGCTGGTAAGAGGAAATAAAAAAATGAGAGTTAGAAAGGAAAGAATAGAGAGTAAAGAAGATGAGAGTCAACATCACAGAGATATTAGAGAATATATATATATATATACATGATAGTAAGTATGCAGTGGGGCGTGTCTAAGGAGCATACATGTTCCCACCATCTAAAACGAAAGATGGCAAAAGCCAATACCATACCAAAGTATCTAAATCAGCATGAAACAAATGTCAGAAAAAGGGTCTTTCTATAGTGCAGCTTGCAGCCATATAATTGGTTAGAGGAAATAGCAAGCTAGCCTTTATGACGCTATTAATTGAGATGTCCGATAATTACCTTTTGTACAATTTTAGTAATCAAAGATGTAATTTTAAGATATTTAATTCTAATAAAATGTGTCACAAAGTGGTTAGGATTCCATAAAGTGGAATGCTCATATGCCTCTTACATTTAAGTAAAGTGAATTACTGGCAAAAAGTAGCAATGTAACTGCACAATAATTCCTTCGAAACAACTGCCAAGGAACGGTGACAAAACTGACACGTCATAAAAAATACATAATAATATAATTAAAATTATTATTTTTCCCTACTTTGGTTTGCAGTCCAATTTTGCTTTGTAAATACCCATCAATTGCATTAAATAAACTTATCTGCTGGCACGGTGACCATTTTAGCAGTACAGGCGTCAGGGAAACTGTTGTTTCAATAGTAATATTTTTTCCAATAAATATCCTTCCTTCATAAAATATGACAGTACTTTATGGTACGATAACAAAGTGCAGAAAGCGTTTGCTGTAAACAATCTAGAACACACTTCCAGCAGGGCAAGGGTTAATACTGGAGGCCGAGGTGTCTCACTGTAAGGCAGTTCCTGTTTGCTGTTTCTAGCTCTGCCTTAGAATGTACCAACAAGGTCAATGGCGCTAAGTGGTTAGCTGTGTACCCTTGACAACTGCAATACCAAGCCCAAGTACCTAAACATAGAACTTTTATTCTATTTTATTATGTATCTGTCATTTCTCTTGAGCTCATTCTTTGTGTTGTAAACTCTATATCATCCTATTCATTTTAAAATAAAACATTTATATTAAACCCGTAACGTGTAAAACAAGATAATATCAGTCTTTTTACTTTTTAAATTCATATCTAGCAGCAGATAAAGAGCGCGTTTCATAACTTTTAAATTTTTTTCAATTTTAATATTTTTATTGAGTTTTTGAAAAGTTATACTTTTCAATAACTCAATAACTCAGTGGTGGTTAACTTTATATTAACAGAGGTCCTCAAGTGTAGATCGCACAATACCAGCGCATTTTCATACCAGTGCATTGCATCAAGTTAGGCAGCCCATTCAAAAGGAATGTGTTGTAATGTACCTGAATGGCCAAACAAATCGTCCATCTGCATTTTTGCAGTGTATTGCAATGCACACTGAAGAGCAAGTTGGAGTAAACTAAGTCCCATTATTGGTGTCAGTGTCCACAATCAAATGCCCTCATGTAGGTGTCGGTGGACGCTGTAATAATCCACAGTATTGTTGACAATGACCACAATATTACTCCCCCAGCATTGGTGGTCAGTGGCAGTAATTATACACCCCCTCCCAAGCTCTGGTGGTTGCAGTGCTATATAAACATAAAAAAATTAAAAATGGTCCCAGGTGGGAATGCTCCTTTTCAGAATTGGTGTCCACCAGAGATAGACTCATCCAGTTTAAGATCCTGCATAGAGTCTACCTTACCCCCATGCGACTGCATAGGATATACCAGTCTGTACCAGCCAACTGCTAAAGGTGTGGGTCAGTCTCAGCAGATTTCATCCATGTCTTCTGGCAGTCTCCCCAAATCCAGATATTCTGGACAGCCGTGACTTTATTCATTCTGCAGAATAAAGTGTAGGTTCTGGAGTGGCCATCTCAGTCTCCTGATTTCAATATTATTGAGCCACTCTGGGGAGATCTCAAATGTGTAGTTCATGCAAGACAGCCCAAGAATTTCCAGGAACTGAAACATTTTTGCCAAGAGGAATGGGCAGCTTTACCATCTGAGAAGATAAAGAGCCTCATCCACAAATACCACAAAATACTTCAAGCTGTCATTGATGTTATCATTGATGTTAAAGGGGGCAATGCACGGTATTAAGAACTGGGGTATGTAAACTTTTTATCAGGGTCATTTGGGTAGTTTTTGTTGTCATTATGATTTAAAAAGAGTAAACACAGTTGGTTGATAATAAATGGCTTCAGCCAAACATTAACCATGAGTGAAAGAAATGTTTTTGTGTTCTCATTCATATTCTCTGAAAAATGGCCAAGAAATCATAAATTCTGCCAGGGTATGTAAACTTATGAGCACAACTGTATATACACATACACTATATTACCTAAAGTATTGGTACACCTGCCTTTGCATGCATATGAACTTTAATGGTATCCCAGTCTTAGCCCATAGGGTTCAATATTGAGTTGGCTCACCCTTTGCAGCTACAACAGCTTCAACTCTTCTGGGAAGGCTATCCTCAAGGTTTAGGAGTGTGTTTATAGGAATGTTTGACCATTCTTCCAGACGCGCATTTCTGAGATCAAGCACTGATGTGGACGAGAAGGCCTGGCTCACAGTCTCCGCTCTAATTCATCCCAATTCTATTGGGTTGATGTCAGGACTCTGTGCAGGCCAGCCAAGATCCTCCACCCCAAACTCGCTCATCCATGTCTTTATGGACCTTGCTTTGTGCTCTGGAGCGCAGTCATGTTGGAACAGGAAGGGGCCAACCCCAAACTGTTTCCACAAAGTTGGGAGCATGTAATTATTCAAAATGCCTTGGTATGCTGATGCCTTAAGAGTTCCCTTCACTGGAACTAAGAGGCCAAGCCCAACTCCTGAAAAACAACCCCACATCATAACCCCCCCTCCACCAAATTATTTGGAGCAGTGCACAAAGCAAGGTCCACAAACCCATGGATGAGCAAGTTTGGAGTGGAGGAACTTGACTGTCCTGCACAGTCCTGACCTCAAGCTGATAGAACACCTTTGGGATGATTTAAAGCGGAGACTGCGAGCCAGGCCTTCTCGTTCACATTAGTGCCTGATGCACTTCTGGAAGAATGCTCAAACATTCCCATAGACACACTCCTAAACCTTGTGGACAGCCTTCCTAGAAGAGTTGAAGCTGTTATAGCTGCAAAGGTGGGCCAACTCAATAGTAAACCCTACGGACTAAGACTGAGATGCCATTAAAGTTTATCTGTGTGTAAAGGCAGGTGTCCCAATACTTTTGGTAACATAGTGTGTATATAATTTATGCGATTAAATCTTATTGCCGTTGGGAAAATGACCACCTTGTTGACCGTTATCTCATTAGTAACACATTGATTTTAGTATGCTGCTAATGAGATGTTGGGCTACAATTTTGTAAATCTCTCAGTAGCACAAATATTAGCCTGGGTTCACACAAGTGCGTGTGGAACATCGCATGTGATTTGCGCAGGAATCGCACCGCATTCCTGCACACATCGCCTGCGATGTCTGTGCGGTTTGATTGGAGCCATACACTTTGTATGGCTCAAATCGCATCGCATCCACACCAAAATGGCACAGGACCCTTTTTTTCCACACCTGAATCGCATGCCAATTCTGGCAATCGCACTGCGTTTTGCGATCTGTTTCAGGGTGTCGTTAATCTAACATTGACAGCTGCAGCAGATCGCATGGACGCCCTGCGATTGCTATGCTGTGCGATGCGGGGAGACGTAGCGACTCTGTGCGTTTCTTGCATCGCATCAGTATGAACCAGGACTCAACTGCGCATGTAGCTCGAGAATTGCTACTCCTTTCTCTTCAAAAAATCTGATTGAAAAACAATAAATAATGAATGTTATATCAGCGGTTTTCTACAGAAATGTTGACCATATTGTTATACAGAAGAGACCAATAGGGTGAAGTCTGCCTCCTCCATTGATAGAGCACTGAAGGAAATCTGTTTATGAAGTCATTAAACATTAAACACTCTACTGTGTGGCTATTACAACTCTGGATAACCTAAAGCTGAAAAAAAAAAGTCAAAATAAATTACCTGTAAAGATGGGTGTCCCATATGTGGATGCTGCTGCATTAGGTAATACCCTTAGTTTCATTCCTCCCATATACTACTATAAGCGTAAAACTTCCAGCACTGAAATTAAAGGGGAAGCTCCGCTTGTTCACACCCTCAATTGCCACATTTGGCACTCTTTGGGGGGAAGGGGGTAGCGGGTATCTGGCTTTGACAGGTACCCTCTCCCACTTCCGCGTAAGATCGCCGTGGCGATCTACAAGTATGTCTAGCCCCTCCTCCTTCTGGGACACACGCAGGTCCCAAAAGGTGGCAGGACCATTCACAAAGTGCAGCATGACTTGCGCATGTGCAGTATGAAACTGGCTGTGAAGCCTGATGGCTTTACTGCCAGTTCCCTTAGTGAAGATCCCGGCACCTTGCAGAATCGGCTCGGGGTGAGGGCATCACTGGATCCCTGGACAGGTAAGTGTCCTTATATTAAAAGACAACATCTATAGTATTTGTAGCTGCTGACTTTTATTTTATTGTTTGCCCAGACTGGAGCTCCTCTTTAAGCTGACCATACATCAATCATTTTTTTTATTCAACCAGGTTGAATAAAAAAAAATGACCCGATTCCCCCATCCACACATTCAAGGTAGATGTGGGAATCACTCCTGCTGTGCTATTGTGTTCTGACAGCGGGGAGACTTCCCTACCGCCAGAATACACTGATCGGTGCTGCCAGCTATATCTGGCGGCACTGATCGTTTAGTAAAAACCCAACAGGCCAGTGGATCAACATCTGTACAACCAGCCTACCCATACATGGATCAAAATTCAGCCAGTCCCTGCTGAGCCAGCCAAATTGCGATCCACGTATGACCACAATTACAGTTGTGGCTCTAGTACAGCAATGATAGTGGGTCACTTTCTCACCACTTTGTCCATATGCAAATTGTCTTGTATGCTTTTCACAGAATACAAGGCATTTTCTGAATGGATGAGGAAAAAGGAGGTTTGGATGAACATTATGTTCATCCCTCATCCGTTCAGAGAATGCCTTGTATTCTTTTCTGTGAAAGACTACCAAATGTTTTATGAATAGACCATGTGGACAGCGAGCAACCTGCTATCACTGTACTGAAGCCAGAACTGCAAGTTTGACAGTTGGAGGTTTGACATTAAGGCCTCATACACACGGGCGTATATAAAAAAATAAACAAAACGTCGGGCCCGACGTCAAGGAGAAAAAGGCAACGTTTTTCGGCGTTATGTATTGACGTTTTTCGGCGTTAGTGAGCGTTGGCGTCAATAGGCGTCAATAGGCGTTTTTTAAAACAAAATCATCCCTCTGCTATTTTTCAACCTAAAAACGTCGGCGTCAAAAAACGCCAGAAAACGCCGGTATAATAATAGGTGGCATATGGTGGCATATGTTGGCGTTTCTTGGCATATTGTGGCGTCGGCGTCAAAAAACGTCAAAATGTTACAGCCTCAGAACGCGATGGCCATGGGTTCTACTTTCTGCTCACTAACGCCGACGCCACCTACAGCTCAGAAACGCCGACGTTTTTATGGGGCCATTGACTAACATGGAGAGCTGCAAAAAACGCCAGAAAACGCCGGCGTCAAAAAACGTCCGTGTGTATGAGGCCTAAAGTATACTTGGGATGAGTGAGATGAAGAGTTTTACTTATTGCAATATATAGGACAACTATCATTATATGTAATTTAAGGCCTCACACACACGGGCGTATCTAAAAAAATAAACAAAACGTCAGGTCCGACGTCAAGGAAAAAAAGTCTACGTTTTACGGCGTTATGCATTGGCGTTTTTGAGCGTTAGTGAGCGTCGGCGTCAATAGGCGTTTTTTAAAAAAAATCATCCCTCTGCTATTTTTCAACCTAAAAACGTCGGCGTCAAAAAATGCCGGAAAACGCCGGTATAATATTAGGTGGCGTTTGTTGGCGTTCATTGGCGTTTGTTGGCGTTTTGTGGCGTCTGCGTCAAAAAACGTCAAAACTTTACAGCCTCAGAACGCGATGGCCATGGGTTCTACTTTCTGCTCACTAACGCCGACGCCACCTACAGCTCAAAAACGCCGACGTTTTTATGGGGCCATTGACTAACATGGAGAGCTGCAAAAAACGCCAGAAACCGCCGGCGTCAAAAAACGTCCGTGTGCATGAGGCCTAAAAGACACATTTGTGTGCTTTTATGGAGCTCTGTCACCTTAAGGCCTCATACACACGGACGTTTCTAAAAAAATAAACAAAACGTCGGGCCCGACGTCAAGGAAAAAAAGTCTGCGTTTTTCGGCGTTATGCATCAGCGTTTTTGAGCGTTAGTGAGCGTCTGCGTCAATAGGCGTTTTTTAAAAAAAATCATCCCTCTGCTATTTTTCAACCTAAAAACGTTGGCGTCAAAAAACGCCGGAAAACGCCAGTATAATAATAGGTGGCGTTTGTTGGCGTTTGTTGGCGTTTGTTGGCATATTGTGGCGTCGGCGTCAAAAAATGCCAAAACGTTACAGCCTCAGAACGCAATGGCTGTGGGTTCTAGTTTCAGCTCACTAACGCCGACGCCATCTACAGCTCAAAAAGGCTGACGTTTTTATGGGGCCATAACATGGAGAGCTGCAAAAGACGCCAGAAAACGCCGGCGTCAAAAAACGTCCGTGTGTATGAGGCCTTAAAATACTAAAAACAATGTTTTTGGACAATATTCATTGGAAGTTCCAAAACCAAATTATATTGATGCGCTTGCTATATAAAAAAAATAGTGATAATGAAATATTAAAATTCAATGTTATTTTCTAAAACTTTACTTTATTAAAAGGTCAATGGTGAAATTATATAAGTGATAGCCAATTGAATAGACTGAGAAAACTGCTGCAACTAATAATCTATCCAGGTGGGATATACTGTAAACAAAAAAACCTTATCACAGTGCACTGTCCTAAAAATATATGTATATCTATCAACATATACTCAAATCATAAGGGCCCGTTCACACAGGGGCGACTTGCTCTCCGAATTGAGTCGCCCCAAGTCGCTTGACATCAGAAATCCCATTGAAGTGAATGAGAGCCGTCTTAATGTACGCTACTGAAGTCGCAACGACTTCAAAAAAGGTTCCTGCACAACTTCAAGGTGACTTCTATCCGGCTTGTGCCCATAGATTTCAATAGAAGTCGGATCCCCCATCTATATTGAAGCGACATTTTTTTTTTTTTTTTTTAAGGCAACCCCTTCTCTCCTTTCTCTGATTGGCCACAGGCAAAGTCGCCTGTCATGAAGTTGCGCTGTAAGTCACCTGAAATCTCGCTGAAAGTTGCCTAGCAAAGCCTGCCTAGTCGGATTGCCCTTGTGTGAATGGAACCTTAAAAAAATATATATACTTAACTTAACCACTTGACCACTGGGCACTTAAACCCCCTTCCTAACCAGACCAATTTTCAGCTTTCAGTGCTCTCACATTTTGAATGACAATTACACACTCATGCAACATTGTACCCATATGAAATTTTCTTCCTTTTTTTCACACAAATAGAGATTTCTTTTGGTGGTATTTAATCACCATTGGGGTGTTTATTTTTTGAGCAATAAATGGAAAAAGACCGAAAATTTTGTAAAAAAAATGCATTTTTCTTTGTTTCGATTATAAAATTTTGCAAATTAGTAATTTTTCTTCATAAATTTTGTCCAAAATTTATACTGCTATATGTCTTTGGTAAAAATAACCCAAATTAGTGGATATTAGTTGGTCTTTGTGAAAGTAAAGCCGGATGCTAATTACATGCACCTGAACGTTCTTCTGTCCGTACGATCGTGTAGTGCAGTCAGTATGCTACATACAACAGCCAACATACGATTTGCGTTGCGTACATACGATCGTCGCCCCGTGTGTACGAGGCTTTATAGAGTCTACAATCTATGGTGCCAATCACTGAAAATTGATCACACCTGATGCACTGACGGTCTATTTCATTTCGTGAGGCCCTAACAAGACAGAAAAGTACAAATACCCCCTAAATGACCCCTTTTTGGAAAGTAGACAGTCCAACATATTTAGTAAGAGGCATGGCGAGTTTTTTCAAGCTGTAATTTTTTTCCCTCAATTCTTTGCAAAATGAAGATTTTTTTTCTGTTTTTTTTTCACAAAATTGTCATATTAACATTATTTCTCACACCCAGCATATGCATACCACCAATTACACCCCAAAACACATACTTCTACTCCTCCTGAGTATGCTGATACCACATTTGTGAGACTTTTACACAGCCTAGCCACATACAGAGGCCTAACATGCAGGGAGCGCCATCAGGCGTTCTAAGGACATAAATTACACATATAATTTCCTGACTACCTCTTGCACTTTTGAAGGTCCTGGAGCACCAGGGCAATGGAAACGCCCAAAAAATGACACCATTTTGGAAATTAAACACCCCAACCTATATTCTATGAGGCATAATGAGTCTTTTGAACGGTTCATTTTTTCCACAAGTTTTTGGAAAATGTGGAAAAAAAATGAAACCGCTTTTTTTTTTTTACACAAGGTTGTCCATTTATACAATATTTCTAGCACACAGCATGTACCTAGCAAAAATTTCACCCTAAAATATATTCTGCTACTCGTCCCGAGTATGGCAATACCACATGTGTGACACTTTTACACAGCCTGACCAAATACAGTGGCCCAACATGCAGGGTGCACCATCAGGCGTTCTAGGGCCATACATTTCAAATCTAAATTGACTACCTATTACATTATTGTGTTGGCACTGATGGGTGCTGTAGTGGCACTGATGGGTGCTGTAGTGGCATGGATGTGTCATGGATGTGAACTGATGTGGTATGGATGAGCATGAACGTGGCATAAATGAGCACGAATGGGGGTGGATAAGCCGTAGATGGGGATGACTGAGCACGGATGCATTGGTGAGCACGCATGCATGGGTGAGCATACATGCATGGGTGAGCACGCATGCATGGGTCAGTACAGATGGATGGTGGAGCACGGATGTATAGCTGAGCACGGATGGATGGGTGAGCACGGATGGATGGCGGAGCATAGATGCATGGGTGAACACGGATGCATGGGTGAACACAGATGAGGCTGGATGGGTGAGCACGGCTAGATTGGTGAGCACGGATGAGGCTGCATGGGTGAGCATGACTGGATTGGTGAGCACGGATGCATGGGTGAGCATGGATGGATGGGTAAACACGGATGCATGGGTGAGCACAGATGGATGGCGGAGCATGGATGCATGGGTGAGCACAGATGGATGGCAGAGCAGGGATGGATGGCGGAGCACGGATGCATGGGTGAGCACAGATGGATGGCGGAGCACGAATGCATGGGTGAGCACGGAGGCATGGGTGAACACGGATGAGGCTGGATGGGTGTGCACGGATGAGGCTGCATAGGTGAGCACGATTGGATTGGTTAGCACGGATGCATGGGTGAGCATGGCTGGATGGGTGAGCACGGATGCATGGGTGACAGATGAGTGAGCGCAGATGGGCGAGTATGGATGCATGGGTGACGGATGAGTGAGCACGGATGCATGGGTGAGCACGGATGGGTGAGCACGGATGCATGGGTGATGGATGGGTGAGCACGGATGGGTGAGCACAGATGCATGGGTGACGGATGAGTGGGTAGGCACGGGTGCGTAGGCAGTGGGTACGTAGGCACGAGTGGGTAAGCACGAGTGAGTAGGCAGTGGGTACGTAGACACGAGTGGGTAGGCACGAGTGGGTAGGTAGTG
>BLSH010322878.1:224322-234625 GCA_018402905.1 Glandirana rugosa | reverse complement strand
TGCATGGGTGAGCATGACTGGATTGGTGAGCACGGATGCATGGGTGAGCATGGATGGATGGGTAAACACGGATGCATGGGTGAGCACAGATGGATGGCGGAGCATGGATGCATGGGTGAGCACAGATGGATGGCAGAGCAGGGATGGATGGCGGAGCACGGATGCATGGGTGAGCACAGATGGATGGCGGAGCACGAATGCATGGGTGAGCACGGAGGCATGGGTGAACACGGATGAGGCTGGATGGGTGTGCACGGATGAGGCTGCATAGGTGAGCACGATTGGATTGGTTAGCACGGATGCATGGGTGAGCATGGCTGGATGGGTGAGCACGGATGCATGGGTGACGGATGAGTGAGCGCAGATGGGTGAGTATGGATGCATGGGTGATGGATGAGTGAGCACGGATGCATGGGTGAGCACGGATGGGTGAGCACGGATGCATGGGTGATGGATGGGTGAGCACGGATGGGTGAGCACAGATGCATGGGTGACGGATGAGTGAGCACGAATGGGTGAGCACGGATGCATGGGTGACAGATGGGTGAGCGCAGATGCATGGGTGATGGATGGGTGGGCACAGATGGCTGAGCACGGATGTGGCTGCATGGATGAAGCTGCATGGGTAAAGCTTTATTGGTGGATGAGGGGTCCCTGCCTGGCACATAGCGGTGCTGTGGGCACTTCAGACCCTGTCCACAGCACCACTGCAGCTCCTCTCTCTCCCCTCTCCTCTCACACTGCACCGATTGGTGCGGAGAGGGGATAGACAAGCCAGATATCCGCCGGCTTGTTTACATGTGATTGCTCAGTCATTTGATGGAGCGATCACATGGTAAAAGGCCGCTGTGCGCCGGGTCTCATGGGTGCTCCCAGGGGCGCTCCCCAGAGGGCGTGCGATTCTGGGGGGACGTTATAGTACGCCCTCCCAGAATAATGGATCCACCTTGCGGCCGTGTAATTACATTACACAGTCGGCAAGTGGTTAAAGCAGTTGTCTACCCAATTTTTATACTTTTACCTACAGGTAAGCCTATAATAAGGCTTACCAGTAGGTAAAATGAATGTCCCCTAAACCTGTACCGTTTAGGAGATATTCCCTCTCTAAGATGTTGCGGCGTTACGGCGCATGCGCCGTGTATTTCCCGGCGCATGCGCCGTGTGTGTCCCAGCAAAGGCCTGGCAATAGGGCCGGACCTTGCCGGAAAGGCGGGTCCTGCGTGCATGCGCGGGAGTAACGTCTTGCGGCTCCAGCCAGTCACAGCGCCAGAGCCGCGTACCCGGAAGCAAGATCCGGGGGAAGATATCCGCTCCCTCACAGGGGACTGAGCAGCCCGGTCGGATCTTTGTTTTAAGGTATTTCATAATGAGCTAGTATGCGGTGCATACTAGCTCATTATGCTATTGTCTTGCAGGTTTTTATTTTATTTTATTTTTTTAAATGGGTAGACAACCCCTTTAATAAAACTCACTGACTATTTTAAATTAATAAATACAAAGTGCTACATGCAACATGCAAAAAGTCCATGAAAGTGCTACAAAGTATTCAATTGTAGTGCAGACAATAGTGCTTAGAGATATAGTCCCTAAATTTCCTCTCGCAGTGTGAAAAATGTTGGTATACACTACCACAGGAAAGTTCACCCAAAGCCTCTTCATGCAAACAGTTAATAGGGCTTCTTGCCAGATATTAGGATCCCACAAGGAGATCCAGAACTGCCTTGCTGCCCTGCAGCTGAATGTGCCTCAACACCTAGGCGACTTGCGATCCGACTTCTGTCACCCCAAGTCGCCTCAAGTCGCTTGACATGAGAAAACCCATTGAAATGAATGGGAGCCATCTTAATATACGCTACTCAAGTCGCTCCGACTTTAAGGCGACTTCAGAAAAGGTCCCTGTACTATTTCAACGCAACTTCTAGACTATTTGAGCCCATAGAATTCAATGGAAGTAAGCAACCGGCATGCTTCTTTTTTTTTTTAACTTCAATCGTTTTTTTATTGAGTTTTTCATAAAGGAATAGGAAACATTGGTACATTCTGTTGTACATTATAAGATATAACAGATAACAAAAGGTCATATAGGAGCACAGTGGCAAAACATGAATCACAATTGCTCTCAAACATCGAAAAGCAGTAGCAATGCTAATGTTACGGCAAGAATGTCACCCACCACCTCCAGACACCTCATATGGTAGGGTGACCAGATGTCCGCAGTTTCCAGGGACAGTCCCCGGACTGAGGACACTGTCCCCGGACCAAGTCTGTCCCCGGTTTTGTCCCCAGATTGGATTTGAACAGGGGTCTGGACAATTTCAAAGCCAGTGCCAGCTCTGCCGCTCCTAGTAGCTTAGGGGGGTGTATTTTTTCCATTATCTGTGCCCCTTTTGTGCTGCGCCATGTATATATACATGATTCTGAATTTCTGGGTATCGGAGCCAAACAGCGGGTCCGGTGGACTTAATGTCCACTAGTACCCACCAATCGTCCTGTACACAGGCAAAATGGCGGTCTGTTAGTATGGAAGATATTGATCCTGTGCTCCTGCAGGGACAGGGATCTATGTCTTCCCTTAGTACAAGCACCTCCCCCACAGTGAGAAAACACTGGCTAGGCACACATTTAACCCTTTGATTGTCCTAGATGTTATCCCCTTCCCAGCCAGTGTCATTAGTACAATGACAGTGCATATTTTTAGTACTGATCACTGTATTAGTGTCACTTAGTGTCCGATTAGTCCACCGCAATATCAGTTGCTGATTGCTGCCATTACTAGTAGAAAAAAATATGTCCCCAGATTTAATTTGAAAAATATGGTCACCTTACCATATGGGAGCAAACTATGTCATAGGGTGGCAGGAGACACGGCCATCCTTTAATATTATTATTATACAGGATTTATATAGTGCCAACAGTTTGAGCAGCGCTTTACAATAAAGAAGGGACACAATACAATTACAATACAGTTCAATACAGAAGGAATAGGAGGGCCCTGCTCGTGGAACTTACAGTCTAAGGGAGGGGGAGGTGGTACAAAAGGTAATGGCTGCAGGGGATGATCAGACAGAGGTGATTCAAGCACAATTCTTAGGTGGAGGTGCGGTAGGCTTCCTTGAATAAGTGAGTTTTCAATGATCGCCTAAAGGCGGACAGGGTGGGGGCTGACCGGACATTCTGGGGCAGGGAGTTCCAGAGGATGGGAGGGAGAGGCTATACTTTCGGTCAAAATGTTTTATTGTTTGCAGTTTAAAGAGCAAAAAGTAATATATCTCTTGTATTAGCAGGAGAGATCCACTGTGTACACATTGTGCTGTTCAGCTGGCATGCTGAACAGCAATGCCCCAAAAAGGAAGAGAATAAACCAACTCCATAAAGCGGAGAAGAGAAAAGCAAAGAAATTGAGGAGGAAAGAAAAAAAAAAAGGGGGGGATGGGAGAAACAGCAGTAAGAAAAAGCAAAAGAAAGACAAAGAACTCACAGTGGACAATGATGCCATACAGTCAGCCAAGTATAGGTGACAAGGGTATCTTAACATAATTCGCCCAGGGCTTCCAGGTTTACTCAAATCCTTTCTGTTGATCATTAATGATACTAGACACTTTTTCAAGTAACATCATCCAGGATGTCTTATACTTCATGAGGCGAACAGATACAGAGGGAGATTTCCAACTCCAGCAATGGTGATCTTAGCCGTAAGCAGCATAAAATAAACCAGCCGTCTCATGGGCCGTGGCACATTACCTGGCACATCATTCAGCAGGGCAATTGAGGCAAGTTGTTCTAGTTCGGCATGCTTCTTTTAAAGCTTTAACCACCACTCTGCCCTTGAAAGGCCTCTACATGTGTGTATAAAGCAGTGTTTCTCAAACTTTTTGGTCTTGCGGCGCACCAAAAAGATCTAAAAATTATTACGGCACACTTGAAAAGATTTAACAATTTCTGTGTTAAAGAACTTATTTTTACATACATATTTCATTTTATATTTAATGTGAAGGATGTGCCTGCTTTCGAGAGCAAATCAGATTGAAGGGATTGTAAACTTCTTTGTACTTTTGCTTACTTTCTTGCTTTTCATTTAACAGTTTCTCTTTCAGAGTTCCAGACTTGATTAAGTATTTCTCCATCGGTAAACAATGAACAAACTTTATTTATAAGCATCAAAGATGGAATGGGACGGTCTCTATTATTATAATATAATTAGAGCGATCAAGTTCTCCCGAGATCTCGCACAAATCTTGCGTTACGAAAGGAACCAATGAATGACAGACTGACAGAGATTGCATTTTTATATACTTTTACTTTTTTAACTTTTGCAACATTGATTTACGATTTAATTTGTTCAATTGCTTCAAAACTCCCACGGTACACCTGCAAATCTCACACCGCACACTAGTGTACTATGGCACACAGTTTGAGAATCACTGGTATAAAGCCTCATGCACACAGAGCCTAAAAAAATGGCACATAAATTAGAGGCATTTTTTTCTGTCAATTTCAGGCTTAAAAAAACTACTTATTTTTATAAGCGCGTGTGCATGAAGCTTATACCTTAAAGCGGTGCTCGCCCCTCCCCCCCCCAAAAAAAAATTAAAAGTCAGCAGCTACATATACTGTAGCTCCTGACTTTTTAATATTAGGACACTTACCTGTCCAGGGTTCCCACAATGTCAGCACCCCACACCCGTCATTGCCAGTACAGGAACCCAGCAGTGAAGCCATGCGGCTTAACCGCCGAGTCCCTACCATGCATGTGCAAAACGCGATGCACTCTCTTACTGGCCTGGCAGCAGGGGAAGGAGGAGGATGGGGCTGGAATTCTGACGTACCTCACCATGGCGAGGTCCAATGGAAGTAGGGACAGGGTACCTTTCAAAAACAGGTACCTGCTCATCCCTCTCTCCTCCCTCCCAAAAGGTGCCAAATATGGCACTGGAGGGGGGGGGGAGGAATCAGATAAGCGAAGTTCCACTTTTGGGTGGAACTTTATTTTTTCTATTGAAATAACAAACATGTTATACTTATCTGCTCTGTGCAGTTGGTTTTGCACAGGGCAGCCCGAATCCTCCTCTTCTTGGGTCCCTGGCTAGAGCTCCTGGCCCCTCCCTCCTGGTGAGTGCCCCCACAGCAAGCAGCTTGCTATGGGGGCACCCGAACCGAGCTGCAGCTCTGTGTATACATTCTGACATGGAGCTATGGCCTGGCCACCCCTCTCTCTCCTGATTGGCTAACTGAGTTTGATTGACAGCAGCGGGAGCCAATGGCACCACTGCTGTGTCTCAGCCAATCAGGAGGGAGAGTCCCAGATGGCCGAGGCACTTGAGGACATGGCTAGATAGAGAAGGGGCTCAGGTAGGTATGGGGGGGAGGGGCTGCTACACACAGAAGGCTTTTTACTTTAATGCATAGATTTTTATGTTAATGCATTCTATGCATTAGGATAAAAAAACCTTTTGTGTGTAGTAGCCTCTTCAGCATCCCCTTATTACTTACCTGAGCCCCATCTCTCTCCAGTGATATCCACGAATTTCTAAGCCACCCGGGACACTCCTCCTGATTGGCTGAGACACAGCAGTGGCACCATTGGCTCCTGCGGCTGTCAATCAAAGTTAGTCACCCAATCAGGGGAGAGAGGGGGCGGGCCATTTCGGGGCTTCGTGTCTGAATAGATACACTGAGCTCTAACTCGGCTCAAGTGCCCCCATAGAAAGCTGCTCGCTGTGGGGACACTCGATAGGAGGGAGGGGCCAGGAGCAGCACAGAGGGACCCGAGGAGAGGAGGATCTGGGCTGCTTTGTGGAAAACCAATTGCACAGTGGCGGTAAGTATAACATGTTTGTTATTTTTTTATTTTTAAAAACTGGGCTTTACAATAACTTTACAATAAAATAAAACCTTCTTTCTTTACAACCACTTTAAAGAAGAAGAAAAAAAAAGAAGCTATCTTGCACATGACTGTTCAGTGAAAGGTTCCATACTGTCCACTAAGACAGTGGTTCTCAACTCCGGTCCTCGGGACCCACTAACAGGCCAGGTTTGCAGGATAACTGAAATGCATCACAGGTGATATCATTTGCTGTTCAGTGATTGCAGTATTCTAGTCTGCATCTCCCCAAGGTAATACCTAAAATCTGGCCTGTTAGGGGGTCCCGAGGACTGGAGTTGAGAACCACTGCACTAAGACCATGTTAGTGTGCAGGACTTAGTGATGAAGTCAAGAAAAGTTAATCAAAAGTAACGAAGTAAAGCTAAACAAGAGAGAGACACCAGTTATTCCGGTTCATAAAGGTAGTAGAAGATATATAGTGGTGTCTCTTAGGAAAGACTTTTCTGGTAAAAGTTTAAAATGGAATACTAGATATCAAACTTTTTCTCACTAAATCTATAGTTCTTGATGATAAATTAAATAAAAACCATGGAGGATCTAAGCAGGGAGGATAAATGTAAGAAAACATGGTTCTACGTTTATAGTTTATGCATAGTCAGTACTATCAGAGTAGAGTTTACACACAGATGGAACTAATCATACAGGTTATCCCAGCCATGCATGGTTCAAATCTCGGCCAGTTGAGCAGGATCCAGCCTAGATGCGAACCATAAGGCCTCATACACACGGACGTTTTTTGACGCTGTCGTTTTCTGGCGTTTTTTGCAGCTCTCCTTGTTAGTCAATGGCCCCATAAAAACATCGGCGTTTTTGAGCTGTAGATGGCGTCGGCGTTAGTGAGCTGAAACTAGAACCCACGGCCAGCGCGTTCTGAGGCTGTAACATTTTGGCATTTTTTGACGCCGACGCCGCAAAACGCCAACAAACGCCAACTAATATTGTACCAGCGTTTTCTGACGCCGACGTTTTTAGGTTGAAAAATAGCAGAGGGATGATTTTTTTTTTAAAACGCCTATTGACACCAACGCTCAATAATGCTCACTAACGCCGATGCATAACGCCGAAAAAAGCAGATTTTTCTCCTTGACGTTGGGCCCGAGGTTTTGTTTATTTTTAAAGATACGCCCGTGTGTATGAGGCCTTAAAGTGGAACTTCACTCTCCCAATCAACATTAATTATTTTTAATCCTCATGCTGCTAGCATTAGTAAATAGATCGGAAAATATATCACATTTACTTGCTTTAAGCTTTTTTTTTTTTTTTTTACATTTCTTCAAATACTTCCTGGTTTCCTGCCTAGGCAAATGATGTTATATATCCCAGGAGTCTTCAGGAGGGGAGGAGATGAGGAGGGATTTTCTAAGCTATTCATACTCTCCTGTATGCACACTTGAGCTAAGGGCAGGAAGTAAATGCTACATTAATCATTTGCCCTTACTCAAGATGGCTATGGGCAAAAATCCTAGGGGGTGTTTTTCAAAGAGATTTCTCACCAAAATAAACAATGGAGACATTGATGGATGAGGAGTTTGCTTTGAATAATAAAAATTTACTAAATATCGTTTTTGGTTTGTGGTACTCAGATCCAGTGTAGGTCTGCTTTATTTAGCAGGCTGAATGTACCAGGTTGACCGATCAATCAACTTGGGTACAACCAGCCTGCCGGATTCACTTGCGATTATGGCAAGCAGCTGCTATAGCTGCTAGTGAAGAGCACTGTCTTCTCCCACCCGCTCCTGACCCCCCCACCAGGAGAAAACAATTGCTGGGCAGGAGGGATTCCCCTGTCAACACTGTCTGTGTTGATGGGGTAAATCGTGGAATTTTTTTTCCTGCAACCCATGCTTGGGTACTGGGTACTAACATCTTTAGGTAAAGTTGATCCAGGGTGAATCCGATTGCCTCTCGGGGAATCAGGAAGGAATTTTTTCCCCCGTTATAGCAAATTGGATCCATGCTTTGCTGGGGTTTTTTGCCTTCCTCTGGATCAACTGTGGGTGAAGGATTGTATATGGGATTATTTGGTTGTATGTGTGTGTGTATATATATATGTATATATATATATACATTTTTTTATTTTTTTTTGGTTGAACTGGATGGACTTGTGTCTTTTTTCAACCTGACTAACTATGTAACTATGTAACTAAAATTCACACTGTCTACTCTATGGCATGCCTTAGAAATGAAAAAAGTGTCCCAGAAAGTAGGGAATCAAGTATAGGCACATCATTATGTGGATTAAAATGGAAATTGGGTTGCCTGGATCTATTTTGCTCACATTTCACCCTTCAACATTCTACTAATCTTTACTTTTTTTACTTTGAAGATTTAGGTTGGAAAAACTCCACGTGGGATTGCAGAAAAATGGAATCTACAGTCTATCAAGAGGATAAATGAAATAATTCCACATTGACAACCATATTGTAATTGAGACCATGGAGTTGATTTACTTATGAAGTAGAGCATATTCACTGAGAAAGGTGAATTTTTACTTTGCAAAGTGAATTTTCATTTAGCTTAGTAATTTAGATGAGACTAACTAAAAATTCACTTTGCATAGAATACCCAATTATGTGCAAGAAAATAATGCTTGCACTTGATTGGATGATTTAAGACAGCATAGTTTCAAGTTATTCACTAAGTAAAAATTCACTTTGCAAAAGTGAACACGCTCTTCTCCTTTACTACATAAACAACACTGCCAGCATACAACTCAATCCTTATGCTGTTTTCTATGTTCATAAACAGAGATGTATTGAAATTTCGAGCCCAAAACATATAGACAGAAAATGGTGTTTTCGCCATTTTGCCAATAGAGAAAAATGTGCTAACAATGGCGCCGAAAACACATGCGATTTTGTCACGCTTTTACTGCCATTTGACCACGATTTTACTGTGCTTATGGTGTGCTTTTCATAGGTCATGTGACTCAAAAACCACATCAATAACACAGGTGTGTTACTGATGCTTTCTTGCTGCGCTTTCAATGCATTTCAACGGGGAGGTGTGTTTTTGATGCATTTTTTTTTAACAGACCAAAAATGCAGCAAGCACGATTTTTAACACCACAATGGAAGCGCAAGTGTGAAGACATACATTTAATTTATAGGGATGCATTTTTCTTGAGCTTTTCTTGCACTAAAGGTGCCGATAATGGCGAACAATAAATTCATATTCATTTAAATTGAATATAATACAATTATATATATAAAATATATATATATATATATATATATATATACATACACATACATACATATATATATATATATTTTTTTTTTAAACTGTCATTTTAACATAAAGCATAACAAACTGTAATGTTAAATGTCAATAAATGTGGTATTTCTTATTGTATGTACATTGATTTGTTAATAAAAATAATTCATTTAAAAATTGAGGTTACCATTTTCCCCCTTTTCTTTCTCAAACTAATCATATCATTCATAAATATGTATATAATAAATGGCAATTTTCTGAATTGTTTATCAATTGGACTATGTACACTGTGTAGAAAAATAGTTTCTCTTCATTACAGCATATTTATCTCAAATGATTTATTTATTTCAGTTCTGCAGGATCCTGCTATTACTTATGTATCCCACTTGTCATTTTTTTTTTTCATTTGGAGGAAAACATTACTGAAACAAGTACAGAACTTACACTTAAAAAAGGCATACCAGCATGTCAAGAAAATGAACGTCCATATTGTCACATGATATATAAAAGAAAACATGTTACAAACAAAGCATAAATTAGATATATGAGTTTCCAATAAGACCTAGATATAAAATATATAGAAATCCCACTTTAATATCACACATAGCATAATGTTTGAATAAGGAGGGTGGGTGCTGTAAACCCCTTTTTTTGTTTTGGATAGAGTGGAGAGGGATTAGAACATATGTCAGTTTTTATTGCTATTTATGCCTCTGGTAGGGAGATTTACCCTCTCTATTAGTTTCTTTTACCATTTTCACTGAAAGTAACAGAAAATCCCAAATTTTGGGTTGTCCTGGACACAGAATTTGTGGGAGTATCTTCCAATGGGGACCGTTCAGTTTCCCTGGTGACAACCAGGGATTATATCTCTTTAGAGGGATTTTTTCTCTATTCCCTTTTCGTCTATGGGTCAGGAAGTGAAAGGAAATCTCCCCAATTGGATACTGATGCCAAATCATCTTATGAGGGTATAACCCGCCCTTCCTAT
Source organism: Glandirana rugosa (assembly GCA_018402905.1). Classification (NCBI taxonomy): domain Eukaryota; kingdom Metazoa; phylum Chordata; class Amphibia; order Anura; family Ranidae; genus Glandirana; species Glandirana rugosa. The sequence continues at coordinate 224,534 of BLSH010322878.1, read as the reverse complement.
ATCCAAAATGAAAAAAGAACAAACAAGTTTTACCTATAGTTTTACTTTAAAACCAACAAGTGCTTCCCAGGTCGTAGGAGAAGAGACCGCCCAACATTTGTACCTCTTATATGTATTAACGTTGTCTAGGGGGAAAAAAGAAGGGGAGGTGGTATTTCGTTTGGTGTGGACCCTTCGTGAACAACCAAAATTTCATTTTGATATCCATTTTG
>BLSH010322878.1:213589-224312 GCA_018402905.1 Glandirana rugosa | reverse complement strand
AACCCCTTTTTTTGTTTTGGATAGAGTGGAGAGGGATTAGAACATATGTCAGTTTTTATTGCTATTTCTGCCTCTGGTAGGGAGATTTACCCTCTCTATTAGTTTCATTTACCATTATCACTGAAAGTAAAAGAAAATCCCAAATTTTGGGTTGTCCTGGACACAGTATTTGTGGGAGTATCTTCCAATGGGGTCCGTTCAGTTTCCCTGGTGACAACCAGGGATTATATCTCTTTAGAGGGATTTTTTCTCTATTCCCTTTTCGTCTATGGGTCAGGAAGTGAAAGGAAATCTCCCCAATTGGATACTGATGCCAAATCATCTTATGAGGGTATAACCCGCCCTTCCTATATCCAAAATGAAAAAAGAACAAACAAGTTTTACCTATAGTTTTACTTTAAAACCAACAAGTGCTTCCCAGGTGTGGTTTGCTTTATGGTGGAGGGGAAGAAAAAAGGGGGATCTGTTGCAATTATGTATATTCTCCATGTTTACAACCCGCCAGAGAAGAGGATGCTATTCTAAGTGGTTGCAGGTGAAAGATGAGGGGAGCAATCTACCTATAGTTGCCACCTCATCCCTTTAAAACCGAACACATATAAAATACACATGTTCTGTGGTGGATTAAGGTGGTAATTAAACTCACTTGGTGCCTTACCTGCATTCAATTATCCTCAGAACCTGTGTAATTCATATGTGTTCGAGTTTAAAGGGATGAGGTGGCAACCCTATGTACCCAGGTTTTATTATATTTGGTGGGACAGTTACCATTACTGTATGTGTAGACCACTTTCTGAATGGTAGAGTATCATTAATATTTGTCAACTATGATGTCAATTTAGGAGAAAGGACCTACACCCTCAAGTTCTAGCAACCATCTTTTTGGCATGATATATAAAGAAAAGGCTGCGCTAAATAGATTAAACAAAATGCACTAGAATGCAGTCCGTATAATTTTTCTATATGAGACTCTAAGGATAGCAGTAATATATTCTGATAGCAGAAAAAACACCCGGAGCACTCAAATTAATGTGCGTCCACCACCGAATATTTAAAGGCTTGCCAGACCCCACTGGAAGCCAGGCATTAGAATATCATGTGTAACATCCACAATCACTGGTATCTTTTAAGAACGATTCCTCAGATAAGACACTCCCTTCTTATATCCTCCACATTGTATGGAAATTATCTCCCCTCATATAAACGTCCAAAACAATGCCGCTCCGATATTATTACAGGCACAGGCACCAAACAGAAAAAAGAGAGGCCCACATAGTGAAGTACAGTAATGTATGATTTAATAAACAAAGTTTGGGGTACTCACATCACAGATCAAATAGGTAAAATTGTAGTATACACAGACTGGCCGGTACCCGTGTACAATAAAACAGGGTGAATGGTGATGTTAGCGCATCCTCCCAATGTACGTTTCATCACAAATGACGTCATCTGGGGATAGGGAATGAGCAGAAAAACCTTGGGGATATTGTTTCAGATTAAGATGTTTGTTGATGCCAAGCAGGTATTCTTTGGGGTCTAGTCCCAATAAGGAGCCAAATATATCATGAAGTAATTCTACTATTTGATTCTAGTATCCCTGGATCACTGGGCACATCCATATCACATGATAGAATATACCTGGAAACTGTTGACACTTGGGACACTGTGAGTGAGACTGTGGTTTCATATGCACTGGGGTTAAATAGGCTCTGTGTAGGATCTACAGCTAAGTAAGTTTGTCAGAAATCTTCAGTGAGCCCACTTATGAACCAGAAGGGCCTCCTCCCACTCACCATTATCTACATAGCTCCCAACTGTCCCTGGTTTAGAGGGACTGTCCTTGATTTGGAACAAAGTCCCTCTGTCCCTCTCTCCTCCTGGTTTGTCCCTCATTATGGTCTGATCTATATAGTTGTATATAAAATGCACTTTTTATCTTTCAAAAAGTGTTTCCCAATGCTAAAAATTACATCCAATTTCTTAATTGCTGCATTTGTAAACTTCAAAAGCCAATATAAATGAATAGTATTGGTAAAAAGAAGCACTTGTGGGTTTAACTAATCATTTTTTTGTATAATTTTCTTTTAAGGGGGCATGGCAAGGGTGTGTGTCCTATGCCTACATACTGTAACTTAGCTAATAGATAGATGTTACTCATTCCCATCTCAAAAAGTTGGGAGGTATGTTATCTAAATGGCCTACATCACTTCTCAAGAAGCATTTTAGTATGCATCAGAGCTCATACATGAGCAGTAAATAAATACTTTTAAGTACTAGAGATCATTTAAGCAGAAAGTGGATCAGCTAGGCCCTAGGGTGTCAAAGATAGGTCACTCTAGCAATTCCTCTTACGTGTCACAAAATTGTGCTTGGGCAGCATGGCAAAGCTGGATGTATCAGAACATAAACAAAAAAATTGTAATTTATTTTTAGTGGTGTTGTGCTTTATTATCTGTGCCCTCCTCACCAGTCTGGCTTGATCCAGGCTGGTCAGGGTGGGCAGCCAATTCTCTCAGAAGGAACTGATAAACAGCTAAATATCTCAAAATCATTCATAGTAGATAAAATCAATGATAGCAGATATAAAGTATTTGTTTTGAATAAGTTATGTTTTAGAACTAGCATTATCACATTACTTTAGAAGTGGTTCTTTTACTGCTGCTTGCTAGTTCATCGACTGGGCACAAGTTGTTTGTTCAACAGCAGTATTTCATCCTGCTGTTTGTTGAGTGGTTAAGCCCTGATAGTTTGCTGACCCCTGACCTACTGCTTCCTTAGTTGCTGTTGGGCCTCCTGCTCAGAAACTTTTCCCGTGGCCTCCTTTCGTCCCTTTTGTCATCTGTTGCTGCTATTCCTGCTGTCTCCTCTGGATACCTCCACTCCAGACTCTCTTCTTCTGTCCCTAAATGTGTACATGAGGTCTATTCATACTCCTACATATGCAGTGCATGTGGGATCAGTGGCCATGCAGCCCATCCTAACTGGTCTAAGCTGCCTAAACAGAATTTTATCTCATACTTTTCAAATTCTGTATATAGCCTCCCATTTTCTTGGTGTTCCTCAATAGTCCCATTCTACCCCAGCTCCAGTACTCACTTTTTCTGTTTCATTTCTAATCTAATATTCTAATGTGCTGTTTCCTGTATGCTGCTGTGGCTCTGTCTGTGCTCAAATGTATCTCCCGTGCCATGCTAGAGTGCTGTTTGTGTTTAATGGTCTTGTTGGATCTGGCCTTTGACCAAGTCCCTGGAGCATACTTCACCGGCCACAACTACTGCTACTACTTTGGACTCGTACACAATCTCTCTGTTTCATGAGCTGAAGACTGGGTTATGAAAACTGCCCTTGGCTTGATCCCAACTATTCTTATGCCTAACTTTTTGTTTACCCTTTCTAGTTATGCCCTTGACTTGTCTGACTTTTCTCACATTTCCTAATTGGACCTCACTGCAGAATAGCCAACTTTTCATAGACCATATAATCCAGTGTTTAAACCCAGAGGGTACCTGAGTAATGGGCCATGTACACAGGGTGTACCCTAAAGTTAGTTTTTCTGTGTGAGGTTTGCAGCCGCATCAGTCATTTGATTTCAATAATGGCCAAGTCATTACATGAATTAAAAGATGTAATTAATTTAAACATAAAAGTGACATCTAGATGGTTATTTTGCATTAAGAATATAATGCAGCTGTTCATTTAAACCATCCTTTTCTATGAATTTGTTTGTGGACCCTACTTCGAAAACAACGCTCTCATTTGTAAGAGTTGCGTTTTATTACCTTAAAATAGGCTAAGTATTCACTCAGCCAGATCAGCAGTGCATGCATCCTTGCACAAGCCACCCTGAATGTGATTAGATTGACCTCATCGTTTGTTAATGATTTTAGGAAAGATTCCTTGTCTCATCTCTACCTGATGTGTCACTAAGTTCAGCAACAAAGAAATCATCATCTATGCTGAACAATAAAAATGTACCTGATCAACTATGTTGCAAATGAAAATTTGCTATGGTCTATTTATATATGTGTGAACATAATTTCACCAAACATTCCCTGTTGTAAAATCAATCACTGTCATTTAAAACACATGGAGCTGAATACTTCTGCAGAGAATGTTTGCTGAATGTCAGATTCATTGACTTCACAGGCTTGCGCACATAGGGTGGCGGCTGTGCCTGGGCACACCCTAATCACCCTGTATTGTGCAGATTCCCCCTGCTGCCTGGCTGCAGAGAAAGGGACTGGGGAAATTCTGTCCTCAGTCTCTTTCTCTGTCTCAAAAGTGAGACATCAGAGGTTTCTTTATACCCCTGAAATTTCATCAAAGCCCTCCAGCAGGGCTCCTAAAATAAATTGTAAAAAATAATAAAATATAATATTGTAAAAAATAATAAAAAAACTAAATTGTAAAAAACAAATAAAATGAAATATAAATGAACTACTGACACCAATCTCTGCCCTTCTGACATATATACACACACTCATGTTTGTTTGCGCTTTATGGTGCACACCCTAATGCAATAGGCTGCGCACACCTATGATTGACTTATAGATATTACCTGCCTATTACAGCTACATAAATGCTTCATTAAGTCTAGGTTCACAGCTATGTGGTTGCAGCTGATGCGTTTTTTCATAAACGTTTTTAAACCCGTGTTTTTGATGTGTTTTTGCATGCATTTTGTGTTTTTTTTAAATGTTCCTTTTTAAAAAGACTGCAATAGCTGGTTGCTAAGCAGCGGATCAGAAAGCCGCTGACAGCTGATGACTCGTTGGTTGTTAAGGACGTGGCGGCAGGCTTCCTGGCCGCTCCTTAGCAACCAGCTATATAAAGTGATTTTAAAGGGAAATAAAGAAAAACACAAAATGCAAAAGGCATTTAAAAATGCCTCAAAAACACAACACTTGCGTTTCTGGTGTGACTCCATTAAAGTCTATTACACGCAAAATGCAATCTGCTGTGGGAAAAAAGTCCCCGATCCTTTCCAAAAACGCACCGGCTGAAAAATGCATGGACGTAATCGTGTACCATAGGAAACCATGTTAAAGTGTGAACGTAGGAAAAAATACTATTTCTCCCTTCTAGAAAAGTCAAGCCAGGAGCTCACCAATCTGCTCACTATTGTCTTCCTCTCACTATAAGGTTCCATGCACACTGGACGCTCTCTGGGCATCGGATTATGTGGCAGGAGACGCTACTTAGAAAACGTGCATTTAGCAGCGTTTTGTAAGCAGAGTTTATGCTAGTTTTTGCACGTTTATCCGCACCAGTGTTTTTGAGCTTTTTTTTTCACTTCAATAGCCATTGACTACAAAAAATGCTGGGCGCCGATAAAAAAACAGCCATTTAGCGGCGTTTATGATCATCCAGCGTTTTTTGTGGTCAGAGGAACTGCTCTTGAATGCCAATTCAGAGCGTTCAGATAACAGCCTATAAACGCCACTGTTAAACGACAATTAACGTCCATGTGTGCATGGACACATAGGATAACATAGAAGGGCGTTTTTGTGTAAGTCAGCTAAAAGACATGCCTGAGGCAGGGCTGGACCACTCTCCTAGGCTACAGTCACACCAGAAATTTAGATTGGTGCAAATTTTAGCGGCAGGATTCAGAGGTTCCTGCTGCACCTCTGAGCGACTAGGTGTAGCCATCGGCCCTGTTCACTATGACAGGTCACTGGCGACTAGGGTTGCCATCTCATCCCATTAAACCAGAACACATATTCATTTCCCAGGTTCTGTGGCTGATTAAAGCAGAGTTCCACCCTGTTAAAAGTCAGCAGATACCAAAAGGGTAGCTTCTGACTTTTAACAATCGGACACGCACCTGTCCCTTGTTCCAGCGATGAGGCCGCCAGAGGGCTCGCTTGTCTCCCCCTTCCCTCGGCAGCGCCGGCATCACAAGTGTGGGCACCTGGCTTTGGCTTCAAAGCTGGGCACTCACTGCACATATGCGAGTCGCGCTGCAGCTTGTGAATTGCTCGGCGTATCTTCTGGGACCTGTGACGTGTCCCAGAAGATCGCCGAGGGGGGGGGGGGGAGGTGAACTTTCTTCTGGCTCCTCTGCGCCAGGAGAGAAAGTGTACCTGGGACCCTGTGAAAACAGGGTCCACGGTCCCCCCCCACACCAAAAAATGACATGCCAATTATGGCATGTCAGGGGGACACCTTCTCTTAAAGTGGAAGTTCCACTTTTGGGTGGAACTCCGCTTTAAGGTGGTAATTAAACTCACTTAGTGCCTTATCCTTATAGCCTCAGAACCTGTGTAATTCATATGTGTTCGAGGTTAAAGGGATGAGGTGGCAACCCTAAAATCTACCATTTGGTGGGACAGTCTCCATTACTGTATGTGTAGACTGCTTTTTTGAATGGTAGAGTATCATTAATATTTGTCAACTATGATGTCAATGTAGGAGAAAGGACCTACACCCTCAAGTTCTAGCAATCATCTTTTTGGCATGAGCAGAAATACCTTGGTGTATTGTTGCAGTTTAGGATGTTTGATGGTTTAAAGGGATGAGGTGGCAACCCTACTGGCGAACGCAGCTATTCACAGCTCCCTGCACAGCCAGCCACGCATTGTGATCACCAGAAATAAGTGCTGGCTGTATGGACAGCAGTGATTAGCTGTGGCTGTCAGAGACCTGTCATTATAGTGAACAAGGTCAGTGGCCATACTCAGCCACTCAGAGCCAAAACAGGAATCTAATTTCTGCCACTACAATTTGCACTGGTCTAAATCGCCAGTCTAAATGTAGACTTAAAGCAGAGTTCCACCCAGAAATATTTTTTTACATCATTCAAGTCCTTTGCCTGTATAGACTTACCTTTGAAGGAAAAAAAAAATTATACTCACCCCAAGTCGCTTGTTGCTAGGTGGTCTCTGTAATCTGCCCCTTTTTAGATCCGAGGCTCTTCTCCTGACTTCCTGCTTCGCCTGGCCTCCTGGGAGATGTGACTCATCATTTCCCAGGAGTCAGTGGGCTTCCCTGTACTGTAAAATCGTGTTATTTCCAGACAGGAAATGACACGAACAAACAGCGCCTCCTCTGGTAGTGAATAAAAAAGTGCTCAAAAAATATATATGTGTGTGTACCCACTACGGGCACACCTACATGAAATAGGGGGCAGCTTCCCTCAGATTACATCTGCTTCAAAGATAAATAAATAATCATAGATAGCGCCTCCCCTCAAAGTGCATGACATATAAATAAATAAATAAACATTAAATACGATTCAATGAATAAGTGCCCATTCATAATCAATCCATCCAAAGAATATAATAAAAAAGTGACATATAAATCAGTCCATCGAAAGTGCTGGTGCTGAATATAAACATATAAATCAACCAATGATCTTCAAAAGTGACTTGTGCTTGAAGGTGCTCACTAAAGTGCTCATATTTCGTTCCAAATGTGACGTGGAAAAACTGTGCCGAACCCCCTTTGTGTCCCCACTCACCAGAAATTGTTGACCAACTGCTTTTCTGTCAGAGGTCAAACAAGCTTGTGTCAGTGGGGAAGAACTGGAGTATAACAGCAGGAAAGCCAGACACTTAAAATGGAACTCAATCTTCATACACAGGAATATCATCTGAATGGCTCAAAAAACAGAAACATCCTCATGTTTAGACTGTAAACCAATAACACTTTATTGCGCCAAGCAGAAAGCTACTTACAAGATAGCAGATTTAAAAACGCCTAATAACAATGGAGTGTCCACAGTGGCGTGCGTTCCACACTCTCCCTCCACTCAGACCGGAAGTGGCGTAGGCGGCTGCGGCGACCGGAAGTGACGTCAACGCATTTCGCCCTCGTGATAGGGCGTCATCACGGACGAAGATACCGATCACAACAGCTCGTTTTTATCAACAAACCCGCCCAATCAGGTGGCAGGAGCCAATCAGGACACTCTAAAAAATCCAGTCATAAATGCCGGTGAGCCGTCTAACATGACCACAGTGTAAGCCCTCCAGTGGTGAGAAGACGAAACACAAGCCGCAGAGACACAATTCAGGCGTAACAAACAAATTAAATTAAAAATAAGAATAAAAATACCATACTAATTCCCTATTGGTAAGCCAATGGAAATGGACTGTTATTGAGTGCAAAACCGCTTACACCCAACAACAATATACAGGGTTACTTAAATTCACAAAAATTAAGAAATTAAATTAAAAATTAAAAAATTGATAATCAGAAAATTCATAATTACAAAGAAAAAAAAAATATATATATATAAACCATATATATTAAATTGTAGAATAAATACAACTAATTAATAAAAATTGTTAAAAAATTATTAAAAGAAGAAAATAATATAATGAATTTATGTAAAAAATAAACCAATTAATAAAATAAATGAACTATGTAGTCTCTATAAAAATTACATAAACTGGGTCAACCATATTAGATGAATGCTCTGAGCCAACCTCATAGAAAAGAAAATATACACGACTCAAAAACCCATATCCAAAGGGCCCCCATATGACCTCATATCTTAGGGGTTGGGCCATACACAATATCTCAACTGGTCATCACCAATCAGAAAGAAAACAATTAATATCCAGTTCAATGTTGAGGCCCAGAGGATCCAAAGTACTCATTCTGTGGATCCACTGGGTCTCATTCTGTGAGACAGCCCTAGTGAGGTTGATACCCCTCCAGTGGACCTCTATTCGGTCAATGCCACAAAAGGTCAACTGGCTTGGATCTCTGTAATGCACAAGCCTAAAGTGGTTGGAGAGACTATGATGTCTAAAACCTTTCTTGATGTTATTGACATGTTCTCTCAACCGATCTCTAAGCCTGCGCGTGGTACGTCCAATGTATTGGAGACCACACGTACAAGTAAGGAGATAGGTAACATGGGAACTTTCACAAGTTATAAACTTCCTGATGGCATATGACTTTCCCGTAGAGGTGGATACAAACTTCCCTGTTTTCCGCTTTCTAAACGCTGAAGTCCTGCATATTACGCACCTCCCACAGCTGTAGAATCCCACCTGATCAAGAAAAGTACAAGTCTTGACGGGTGGGTCTGCAACATTGGGGGCTAGTTTAAGACGCAAGGGTGGAGGTTTTTTATAAATAAACAAGGGCCTTTCAGGTAGGATGCCAGCAAGGTCCCTGTCCCTACGCAACAAAGGCCAGTGCTTTTTAATGATTTTTTCAAACTGTCTATATTCTTTAAAGAAACCTGTCATAAAGGATATACCATAGTCTTTCTTTTCTTTTTCCACTTTCTTAAGCAATGTTTCTCTATCAAAATTTCTGACCAAACTTTTATTGGCTTCAAGGGAAGGTCTCTTGTATCCCTTTTGTACAAACCTCTATAAAATAATTTCGGCCTGTTGGTCAAAATCTGTCATGGAGTCACAGTTACGTCGGATCCTTAACATTTGCCCCCTGGGGATACCCTCTAGCCATCTGGGGTGATGGCAACTCCCCAGGGGTATATACCCATTCCGATCTACTTCCTTGAAAAAAGTGCGAGTCAGGAGTCTATCATTTTGTTTGTAAATGGTTAAATCAAGATAATTAATGACACTATCATGGATTTGCTCAGAAAAAGAAATACCTAAAGGGTTATTGCCCATGGACTCCAAAAACTGGACTAAAAACTCACGGGGTCCAGCCCATACTATCAAAATGTCATCTATATATCTCCTGAACAATTTGAGATGTGCATGGGGGTTCTCAAATATGGCCTTCTCCTCCCACCAACTCATGAAGATGTTGGCCACCGAAGGCGCATACTTGGCCCCCATAGCAACCCCTTTTATTTGTTTGAAATACTTTTTATCGAAACAGAAAAAATTATGGCTCATGGCCAATTCTAATAGTTCTAGCAAGAAGGATTTTTGCTCCTCAGCCAGGTCAGTGTCATCCAACACCCATCTGACTGCCATGATAGCATGGTCCTGTTTGATATTGGTGTACAAGGAATTGACATCAACACTAGCTAAGATACAATCTTCCCCAACCCGCATTGACTGGAGAAGTAAAATCAGATCCTTGCTATCTTTAAGAAAAGCAGGATATTTCCTAGTTAAAGGCTGAAGAAAACAGTCTAGATATTCACCTGTACAAGCAAACAAGGAATCCACTCCACTAATAATGGGTCTACCCGGCGGTTTAAGTGGATTCTTGTGGATTTTTGGGAGCTGGTAAATTACCGGTACTCTAGGTGCTTCCGGAATTAAGTACCTAGCCTCTCTTTTATTAAGTACACCTTTTTTGGAAGCTGCTTTTACCAACCTTTTTAGTTTGGCCTTAAATTTATTGGTAGGGTTACTTTTTAGTTCTTCATAGGTTTCTTTGTCACTAACAATATTCTGAAGTTCAAGTAAATAGTCCTCCTTATTTAAGATGACTAAGCCACCGCCCTTGTCGGTGGCCCTAATAACAATATTTTTCTTTGCCTCCAACTCTTTTATACCTTTTTCTATATCCCTCTTGCGTCTAGCAGGTCTAATTTTTAAAGCAGCGAGATCCTGTTCCACTGCCTGCTTAAAACTCTCAACAAAATGGTTACCAACCACCTTAGGATTAAAAGGGATGGTTATTTAAATTCCGGTTTGATTTTTCCAACCATTTTCGTCGAAGGTTTTTTCCACATGAATTATTTTCTCTCCGATCCATGAATTAAGGCCTTCGTGGATCTCATGGCCATTAAATGGTCGAGGGTTTTTAGGTGTTCTTAGGTGAATTTGGCGGCCCA
>BLSH010322878.1:192253-204809 GCA_018402905.1 Glandirana rugosa | reverse complement strand
TCACCCACCCAGCCATGCTCACCCACCCATCCGTGCTCACCCACCCATCCACTCAGTCATCCCCATCCATGGCTCATCCATCCCCATCCGTGGCTCATCCATCCCCATCCGTGGCTCATCCATCCCCCATCCATGGCTCATTTGTGCCTCATTCATGCTCATCCATACCACATCAGTTCTCATCTGTGACACATCCATGCCACTACAGTGCCCACCCGTGCCACTACAGTGCCCACCCGTGCCACTACAGTGCCCAACCGTGCCACTACCCTGCCCATCTGTGCCACTAAAGTGCCTATACATGACACCACAGTGCCTCACAATAGTGTAAAAGGTAATCAAATTAGATTTGAAATGTATGCCCCTAGAACACCTGACTGTGCTCCCTGCATGTTAGGCCTCTATATGTAGTCAGGCTGTGTAAAAGTGTCACACATGTGGTATCGCCATACTCGGGAGAAGTAGCAGAATATATTTTGGGGTGTCATTTTTGCTAAGTACATGTTGTGTGTTAGAAATATTGAATAAATGGACAACTTTGTGTAAAAAAAAGTGTTTTCATTTTCTTTCCACATTTTCCAAAAACTTGTGGAAAAAATGACATGATCAAAAGACTCATTATGCCTCCTAGAATATACGTTGGGGTGTTTGTTCTCCAAAATGGGGTCATTTTTTGTGCGTTTCCATTGTCCTGGTGCTCCGGGACCTTCAAAAGTGCAAGAAGTAGTCAAGAAATTATATGTGTAATTTATGCTCGTAGAACGCCTGATGGCGCTCCCTACATGTTGGGCCTCTGTATGTGGCCAGGCTGTGTAAAAGTCTCACACATGTGGTATTGTCATACTCAGGAGGAGTAGTAGAATGTGTTTTGGGGTGTAATTTGTGGTATGCATATGCTGGGTGTGAGAAATAACCTGTTAACATATGACAATTTTGTGGAAAAAAAAAAAAAATCTTCATTTTGCAAAGAATTGTGGGAAAAAATTGCAACTTCAAAAAATTCACCATGCCTCTTACTAAATACCTTGGAATGTCTACTTTCCAAAAAGGGGTAATTTGGGGGGTATTTGTACTTTCCTGGCTTGTTAGGGCCTCAAGAAATGAGATAGGCCGTCAGTACATCAGATGTGATCAATATTCAGTGATTGGCACCATAGCTTGTAGACTCTATAACCTTCACAAAGACCAAATAATATACACTAATTTGTTTTTTATTTACCAAAGATAGGTAGCAGTATACATTTTGACCAAAATTTATGAAGAAAAATTACTAATTTGCAAAATTTTATAACAGAAACAAAGAAAAATTCAATTTTTTACAAAATTTTCAATCTTTTTTTAATTATAGCGCAAAAAATAAAAAACCCAGTGGTGATTAAATACCACCAAAAGAAATCTCTATTTGTGTGAAAAAAAGTATTTCATGTGGGTACAGTGTTGCATGACTGAGTAATTGTCATTCAAAATGTGAGAGCACTGAAAGCTGAAAACTGGTCTGGTTAGGAAGGGGGTTTAAGTGCCGAGTGGTCAAGTGGTTAAAGCTGCATATAAACCCCACTCCACTATTGAGCATGGCGATCCACTGACTTCATTGCAAGCCAAGTGACATTATAGGTAAGGGGCAGGGCCACTTGGTGAAGTCACATGGTGGCACCACCCCCTTCTTGTGACGTCATCGACCGGTGCATGCTGGGGGTGTCCCTGAATGGCAGTTTGAAAATGTGGTTACCCTACCTCAAAGTGATCTGGTAGCAGAGATGTTTGATGTGAAGTTTTACAATGAGAGATTGCAGTAATATTATTATTATTATTATTATTATTATTGTTATACAGGATTTATATAGCGCCAACAGTTTGAGCAGCACTTTACAACATGAGGGCAGACAGTAAAGTTACAATACAATACAGGAGGAATATATTATAAACAGCTCAAGCCATTCTCCTAAAACATCTGGATGCTGGATGTCTAGGCTTTTGGGCCATCTATGAGCAACCTGTGCCTATATACAGTATCTCACAAAAGTGAGTACACACTTCACATTTTTGTAAATCTTTTATTCTATCTTTTCATGTAAAAACACTGAAGAAATGACACTTTGCTATAATGTAAAGTAGTGAGTGTACAGCTTGTATAACAGTGTAAATTTGCTGTCCTCTCAAAATAACTCAACACACAGCCATTAATGTCTAAACTGCTGGCAACAAAAGTGTACACCCTAGTGAAAATGTCCAAATTGGGCCCAATTAGCCATTTTCCCTCCCCGGTGTCATGTGACTCGTTAGTGTTACAAGGTCTCAGGTGTGAATGGGGAGCAGGTGTGTTTCATTTGGTGTTATTGCTCTCACTCTCTCATACTGGTCACTGGAAGTTCAACATAGCACCTCATGGCAAAGAACTCTCTGAGGATCTGAAATTAAGAATTGTTGCTCTACATAAAGATGGTCTAGGCTATAAGAAGATTGCCTAGACCCTGAAACTGAGCTGCGGCATGGTGGCCAAGACCATGCAGCGGTTTAACAGGACAGGTTCCACTCAGAACAGGCCTCATCGTGACTGACCAAAGAAGTTGAGTGCACGTGCTCAGCGTCATATCCAGAGGTTGTCTTTGGGAAATAGACGTATGAGTGCTGCCAGCATTGCTGCAGAGAGTTAAAGAGGTGGGGGGGTCAGCCTGTCAGTGCTCAGACCATACGCCGCACACTGCATCAAATTGGTCTGCATGGCTGTTGTCCCAGACAGAAGCCTCTTCTAAAGATGATGCACAAGAAAGCCTGCAAACAGTTTGCTCAAGACAAGCAAACTAAGGACATGGATTACTGGAACCATGTTCTGTGGCCTGGTGAGACCAAGATAAACTTATTTGGTTCAGATGGTGTTGAGTGTGTGTGGTGGCAACCAGGTATAGAGTACAAAGACAAGTGTGTCTTGCCTACAGTCAAGCATGGTGGTGGGAGTGTCATGGTCTGGGGCTGCATGAATGCAGCCGGCACTGGGGAGCTACAGTTCATTGAGGGAACCATGAATGCCAACATGTACTGTGACATACTGAGGCAGAGATGATCCCCTCCCTTCACAGACTGGGCCGCAGGGCAATATTCCAACATGATAACGACCCCAAACACACCTCCAAGACGACCACTGCCTTGCTAAAGAAGCTGAGGGAAAAGGTGATGGACTGGTCAAGCATGTCTCCAGACCTAAACCCTATTGAACATCTGTGGGGCATCCTCAAACATAAGGTGGAGGAGCGCAAGGTCTCAAACATCCACCAGCTCCGTGATGTCGTCATGGAGGTGTGGAAAAGGACTCCAGTGGCAACCTGTGAAACTCTGGTGAACTCCATGCCCAAGAGGGTTAAGACAGTGCTGGAAATTAATGGTGGCCACACAAACTATTGACACTTTTGGCCCAATTTGGACATTTTCACTTAGGGGTGTACTCACTTTTGATGCCAGTGGTTTAGACATTAATGGCTGTGTGTTGTGTTATTTTGAGGGGACAGCAAATTTACACTGTTATACAAGCTGTACATTAACTACTTTACATTATAGCAAAGTGTCGTTTCTTCAGTGTTGTCACATGAAAAGATAGAATAAAATATTTACAAAAATGTGAGGGGTGTACTCACTTTTGTGAGATACTGTAATTGCTGAGGAACTACCTTGATAGCTTCTTGTAAAATTGCATAAATGGCTTTATTCGTCATTGTGCCTAAAACAGGAACTATAATGTAATGCCTAAAAGCCACCAATCAAAGTGGTTGTAAACTTGTACATATACCCAATGAAGTGATAAATTAGAACATGCACTGGGAACTAACAGAGAGTTGATGTTTGAGCTCTTAGGTTGACTTGTGGCCTTGTGTGAGAAAATACGTTTTATTTCTCTAAAAACCAGGAAGGTTCATGGCTTTAAATAAAATATAATATCTGTCTATGTGTAGCTCTAAACCAGTGGTTCTCAACTCCTGTCCTCGGGACCCACTAACAGGCCAGATTTTAAGTATTACCTTGGGGAGATGCAAACTAGAATACTGCAATCACTGAGCAGCAAATGATATCACCTGTGATGCATTTCAGTTATCCTGCAAACCTGGCCTGTTAATGGGTCCCGAGGACCGGAGTTGAGAACCACTGCTCTAAACTAAATAACCCTGAGGCTAATCACTTGTGGGTATATTTAAGGATTTACAACAACATTCAGGTTGAAAGAACAAATATTACACACATCTATTGGGTTCAAACAACAGGAAAAAAATGCATAAATAAATAAAGTGAAAACCTCTGGCGGGAAGGCAAAAAAAAATTATACGGCATGGTCCAATTTGCTTCAACAGTTGGAAAAAAATCCCTGAACCCCTAAGGCAATTGGATGTTCCCTGTATGGACAATTTCTGATGTTATTATCTATAAGTGTTATTTAACTGTTAAATTCTGTGCATTTAGGAATGCATATAGCTTTTATAACTAAAAAAAAAAAAAGTGCGCTGTCTCTTTAAATAATCACATAAGGTGCTAAAGTGCTCAGTTCATATATATATATATGCAATGCTGTAAGGGAATAAATATCAAGAAAACAATCTGATCAATTCATGAAAACATAAAGTGCTTAAAAGTATAGTTCACCTGTATTAAAAAAAACTGTCTATGCAGGTTTGTAGATTAAAACAAACTGTGCATCTCTGACTAAATATGAGTAATACCCTTGCTATAGGTGTAGTCCATTTAAATTCCGTATGAAGCCTGACTGGAATACTCCCGGGACGTTGCTAATTACTCTCAGGACGTTGGTAAGTGAGGCCTAGTCATCACTGCTCACTTCCTCCATCACAGAACTGAGTTCTCAAATGCTGAGCTCACAGATACTGCATCAGGGGAGAGAAATATTATATATTTTTTAGCAGAGACCCTAGAGAATAAAATTGCAATTGTTGCAATTTTTTATGTTACACAGTATTTGCGCAGCCATTTTTCAAACGCATTTTTTTTTAAAAAAAATATACCCTTTAATGGTTTTTATTGCAAAAAAACTAATTTTCTTTGGTAAAATATAAAAGTTACACCGAGTAAATAGATACCTAACATGTCACGCTTTAAAATTGCGCACGCTCGTGGAATAGCGACAAACTACGATATTTAAAAATCTCCATAGGTGGCGATTTAAAGATATTTACAGGTTACCTATTTAGAGTTACACTGGAGGTCTAGTGCTAGAATTATTGCCCTCTCTCTAACGTTCTCGCTGATACACGTGTGGTGCGAACACTGTTTACATATGAGTGCACGACTTATGTGTGCGTTTTGTCTTTACATTTTCCTCTTTCTATTAAAAAAAAAATTAAATATATATATATATATAGCACAGTCTTTGTGAGTTATTAGGTGCTGCCACCTCTTGGCTACAGATAGTATAAAAACAATCCTCATCACTCTACACCACTGTATCGTAACTTCATTGTATGTGTGTACCCAGGTATGAAAACTGTTCTACACCTACCTAGGGGGGATATTTACCTGCAGAGAATGTGTGGTGAATGTGGGATACCCTTCCCCCAATTAGTGCTCCCAAGCGTTCACTAGTGTGGGGTCAAATAAGGCTGAATTTATACATTTTCTACCTCCAGATGACCCCTCATTTTTTAATGTATTAAGTTAGAATGCAATACACAAACATGAAGACCGCAACATTTGGCTAGAGAAAGATAGCATAATTTAGCATTTATGGTGATGGAATCTTATAAAACGTCAAGCTCAACATAAAAAAAAGAAACATGAGTTGTGCTCCAGCAGTTAAAGAAAAAAAAATAAATCTATTCTATAACTAGCCCAATAAGTAAGCGTAAATAATAAACATGCTATACTTACAGAACGGACGCAAAATTCTTCTCCTGGGGTCCCTTGCCAGGACTATTGGCTCCTCCTATTCATTGTGTGCCCCCATAGCCACCCGTCTGCTATGGGGGCACACCTGTGGACTCCCTTCCGAGCCAGGCTGTGTATGTCAATAGACACACACAGGGCAACTTGGCCCCCCACCCACCGTTCATAGTATTTGATTGGCAGCAGTAGGAGCCAATAGCTCCCACTGCTGCCTCTGTGGGCAGAGAGAGAGGAGAGAGCCGCCACAGACAGGTACGGCACTGGATGGAGATTATTTAGGGAGGTGAGGGGGCAATACAATTACTGGGACAGTTTTACCTTTAAGACCCCGTTCACACTTTACAGGCGCTTTGCGCTAAAAATAGTGCCTGTAAAGCACCTCTAAACTGGCTCCTAATCCACCCCAGTGTGAATGCCCGAGTGCTTTCACACTGGGGCGGTGCGCTTGCAAGACAGGAAAAAAAAGACCTGCAAGCAGCATCTTTGCGGCGGTGCGGGAGCGGTGTATAATTAATGGGAAATTAATGGGAAGAGCTTCCGAGGAGGTTGAAAACCGCTTTAGAAGCGTTGCGTGCCGGCGGTTTTAACCCCTTCTTAGGGGTTAAAAGCGCCCCACTCCCGTCTGAATAGCAGCGCCAAAATGGCACTATAACAGCTGTAAAGTGCCGTTAAAACTAGTGCCGTTTTACCTGCCCACTCCCATGTGAAAGGGCTCTGAACTACATATATAAAAACTGTATTTTTTTTTTTCAGACCTTGATCTGGTTGCCCCTACCACCTTGACCTCCAGTATGGCTGCATCATAGCTTGGTCAAGACCTCTGATCAAAACAAATTCCAGGCTGCTGATTGAACAATGAAGAAGCAGCAGAACACTCCTGGGGTCATCCATCTAAGCTCTTGTCCGGTCAACATGCTCCAAGTATACGTGTACTGCATCACAGAATCAGAGTGTGACTCCTTCCTTTTTTGCATACGGGATTACAGAAGGCTGATTGCAAGATGGAATTCAGATAATTAAACTAGTTGCATTTTAAATATATATTTTTTTATGAATAAATAACTGTGTCAATTGATGTTTTTATACTTGCATGGAATTCTACTTTAATCTGCAATCTAGACTTGGATGCTCATATCCCAAAACCCAATGGGTGGTTATCATTCTTGTCATGTGAATGGCTTTACTGAAATGATATAAACTGGAAGGCTACCACAAACGTTGGGAGCATATGGCAACTTTAACCACTACAGTTATGGAAGATTTTACCCCCTTCATGACCAGGCCATTTTTTGCTATTCGCCACTGTGCTATTTTAACTGCCAATGGCACGGCCATGCAATGCTGCACCCAAACAAAAATGTATGTAATTTTATGCTATAAAGCATATCCAAGAAAAAAAAAATAGAAAAAATCGAATTTCTTCAAAAATTTTGGCCAAAATGTATTCTGCTATAAGTTTTTGATAAAAATCCCAATAAGGGTATATTGATTGGTTTGCTTGAATGTTATAGCTTCTACAAAGTATGGTATATATACTGGAATTTTTATTTTTTACATT
Source organism: Glandirana rugosa (assembly GCA_018402905.1). NCBI lineage: Eukaryota > Metazoa > Chordata > Amphibia > Anura > Ranidae > Glandirana > Glandirana rugosa. Next base: position 197,371 of record BLSH010322878.1, on the reverse strand, counting down.
ATTATTATTATTACAGGATTTATATAGCGCCAACAGTTTACGCAGCACTTTACAATATAAAAGGGAGACAGTACAGTTACAATACAGTAAAATACAAGAGGGTTAAGAGGGTCCAGGTTCAGAAGAGCTCACAATCTAATAGGGTGGAGTAAAGCCCCGTAAACACGGTTCGACGATCGCACGTACGATCGTGTTGAATCGTATGTTGGCTGTTGTATGCAGCATACTGCATATGTTGTATGCATGCACTACACGGTCGTATGACCGCGGAAAGAACGTTCAGGTGCATGTAATTAGCATCCAGCCATTCCTGACTTCGGAGCATGCGTGTTTTGCACAATACAACTTGTTGTACCAACTGCTCTGTACTAGGGTTGCCACATCATCCCTTTAATCCAGGACACATATCAATTGCACAGGTTCTGTGGCTGATTAAGGTGGTAATTAAACTCACTTGGTGCCTTAGCTGCATTAAATTAGCCTCAGAACCTGTGTAATTCATATGTGTCCTGGATTAAAGGGATGATGTGGCAACCCTACTCTGTACACACGATACAACGGTCGTATCAGAACTTGTTGGTACGGCCAAGTTTTCTAGTCTGCTCATAAAACTCCCTTGTAGGACCATCGTATGTTCGACTGTTCAAATCGCGCATACGAGCGATCGATTTCACATACACCGGTCGTGAGTACGACCTGTTGTATACAACCGTCGAACCGTGTGTACGAGGCTTTAGTTGTACAAAAGGTTGTAATTGAGGGGAATGAGCTGACGGAAGTGATAAAAGATTATTTGGAGGCGTGATAGGCTTCCCTGAAGAGATGAGTTTTCACTAATAGCGGCAATCAGCGACTTATAACAGGGCTGCGATATTGGGGCAGACAGTCTGACACTAACGGAAACTGGGGGGAATGGACTAACTGCCACTGACATCACCAGTGCCATTATTACAGTGATCAGTGCTAAAAATTTACACTGTCACGGTACTAATGACACTGGCTGGGAAGGGGTTAATATCTAGGGAGACCAAGGAGTTAAATATGTGCCTAACTTTGTGTAATGTGTGCTACTTTTTAGTAATGATCTCTCAATTTCTCCTCCCTGAAGAAACTGAGAGATACCTCCCTGCGTACAGAGCTCTGTATTGAATTTCAACACATAGCTCTCAGCTGTGAATGTACACAGCCGATCAGCATGTCCCGGCTGTGAATCATTGACTGGGACTTGCTGACAGGCTCCCACTGTGTACAATCACAACAGAAGCCTACTGGGGGCGCATGTGCGTGTGCCCTAAACCCGGAAATAGGCAGCGACCTACCAGTACGTTGCTTTGCATACAGCAGCTGTCTGTCCGCAGTATAGTGCGGGCGGGCATTAATTGGTTAGGCAGCATAATTGCACCACTGAAATCGTCAGCAATTAACCTCTAGTCGTATTAATCCATTGTTACACATATGGCATAATTGCTCGGTATGGAGTGAAGTATATACAGTATCTCTCAAAAGTGAGTACACCCCTCACATTTTTGTAAATATTTTATTCTATCTTTTCATGTGACAACACTGAAGAAATTTCACTTTGCTACAATGTAAAGTAGTGAGTGTACAGCTTGTATAACATTGTACATGTAAATTTGCTGTCCTCTCAAAATAACTCAACACACAGCCATTAATGTCTAAACCGCTGACAACAAAAGTGAGTACACCCTTAAGTGAAAATGTCCAAATTGGGCCCAAAGTGTCAATAATTTGTGTGTCCACCATTATTTTCCAGTACTGCCTTAACCCTCTTAGGCATGGAGTTCACCAGAGCTTCACAGGTTGCCACTGAAGTCCTCTTCCACTCCTGCATGACGACATCACGGAGCTGGTGGATGTTAGAGGCCTTGTGACCCACAGATGCTCAATAGGGTGTAGGTCTGGAGAGAAGCTTGGCCAGTCCATCACATTTACCCTTATCTTTAGCAAGGCAGTGGTCGTCTTGATGGTGTTTTATGATGTTGGAATACTGCCCTGTGGCCCAGTCTCCGAAGGGAGGGAATCATGTTCTACTTCAGTATGTCACAGAACATGTTGGCATTCATGGTACCCTCAATGAACTGTAGCTCCCCACTGCCGGCAGCACTAATGCAGCCCCAGACCATGACACTCCCACCCAGGCCGGACTTGCCATAGAGCAGACCGTCGGGCTGCATGTCCTCCCAGCCCACCAACCTTGTCTCCTCACACATCCTCACTGCACACCTCCCTCCTCTAGCTCCCGGCCACACGGGGCGCAGGATCCAGGCTTTCCCTGGCTGGATGCTGAGGCGGGAACAGGGGAAGCTCTGTGTGTGAACACTGTACGCCGGTATCCCACCAAGTGCAGTGCCTGTTGCACTGAGCAGTGGGGCTCTTTCCCTCCTCTGTGTGTTGTCCGACAACTCCTGTCCCGCGGGCCAGATCTATGGGGGTGCTGGGGTGGCCCCAGATTTCAGCTGTGGCCCCTAACCATGGACATTGTGGCCGCTGAGCTTCTCCCCAATCCCCGCACTTGAGGCAGGGAAAGAAGTGTTAGCAGCAGAGAAGAGACAGCGGGGAGGAGGTAAGGGCTCTGCTCTGTCCCATGGAGCGCTCCTCCATATAGCAGAAGGATCGCTTTTAGTTTGAATGGTACATGGCTTAATTACCCCCCCCCCCCCCTTCCCACATTCCATACCTCCTCACTACTTTTTTCGCTTTCGTCTAGATAGCAAGGTTACTTTGCGGTATAAGCAAGGAAGTTCAGACCGGTTTTGTGTATTAATGAGCTTTTACTGAACAAAAATGCTGTACATACAAAACTATTACAATATTAGGAATACAAATCAAGACTGACAGATTTCTATAGCAAATTAACAACCTAGCAAACAATCAAACTATAGTCTGTAACAGTAGAAATACACTTAAATGTTACTTAGCTTCAGTTACTGTATTTGTGATCTCCGTTGACAACGATTCTTCTGGAGACCAGGCACTTTCCTTAGTTTTACAGATAAGTACTTTGATTTTAATCCATGGTGAGAGTCAGCTCTTCTGCTCTCTGGCAACATTTATATGGGCTCAGTTTTTTTACAATGGTTACCTTAACGATGTAGAAACTGAAATGCCTGTGTATTCCCAAATTCTACCTCAAGACTCTGCCATTACACATATATAATTGTTTACAGTATCTATAGAGACAACTGTCAAAGTGTAAAACAACAATGGTAAAACTCATTAACCTTAAAAATCAACTGACAAATGTCCCATTGTTTCAGGACAGCCTGTGTTACCAAGGCATTCGTTTGAGAAGCATCCTCAAACAAACCTGATCTGTTAAAAATGAGTCTGATAGATAAATCATTTGTTCATATAAAATATATTTTGTATCAAACGCAACACATTCCGCCCTTGATTTTTCTCTCAGACTCCACATAGACTAATAACTCATACTAAACATTCATTTTCTTGAAAGCAACCTCCTCCCATATTTCTGTCACTGAGAAGGTGTTTCAGTCTTTTGCTAAAAGTTCATTAGAACATCCATTCTAAAGTTCTTTAGAAACAAGTCCAGGCTTGTAATACATCAAAAACCTTGCTCTCCACAGCTCTTGCGGTCTTCCATCATTCAGTCCATCATGTAACCACTCTTCTTTGGTCTTCCCATGTATCAAATCCGAGACAGCCTGTGGAGTGGAAAACAAAGCGGATTATCTGTTCCTTCTAATAATACATAAATAGTAGACCCCGGCCCTTCAGCTACAATCTCTCCTCTAACTAGCTTCTTGCCTGGATCTCTGACCAACACTTTGCCACCTACCTGTATTAACTTCTGACCCTCCCAAAGAACACCAATAGGGAGGAGAGGAAATATACTGATATTTCCCAGAAGATCACTGCTGTTTATTTTGGAAGGTTTGATGTTATACAGCCTCACTTTCCACTCTTGCTGAGAAGTATCCACTAACCAATCAGAGTCCCAGCCACTATCCTGAAGCTCATCTGCCAATGCAAATATAACTTCACACCTTCCTGCCAGATTCCCTCTCATTCCTAGATAGGCTTCAGATACATCACTCTTGGTTTCTATGTCATGGGAAGCAGTAACATGGTACCTCTTAAGCCCTGTTCTTTCAGGAACCTTATGTAAATACTGCACTCTGCATTCCAGCTGTGGAATCTGCACCTCAGCCCCTACCATCCTCTCATATGGTGTGCTTTTGGCTACTGGCCTAGAATTTAACAACATGACTGCCTGTGTGAGGACCCGATCCCATCCCCTTAGTGTATGTGTGGGTGTAAGCTTGCGTATCTGGTCCTTCAATAGCCCGTTGTATCTTTCAATCAAACCAGCTGCCTGTGGATGGTATGGGATGTGGCACAACCAGTACACTCCAGAGTCTTTTGCCCATTGCTGTACTGTTGATCCGGTGAAGTGTGAGCCATTATCACTTTGGACTTGTTTTGGACAACCATAAGCAATGACAAGTTTCTGGAGCAGTTGAAGCATTGCGGCTTGATCTGCATGCTTGCAAGGATGAACAAGCAAAAGTCCTGAATAGGTGTCCACTGCAGTGCAACAATATCTCAGTCCATTGTTTCCTCGAGGCAGGGGACCAATGAAGTCAATCTGCCAGATCTCTGCAGGCCTCTCTCCTCTTTTAATCGACCCAGTGGAGTACTTTTGCAATGGCCATTGTCGCACTTCTCCACACACTGTACAGTTCCCTATTACAGTCTTTATCATGTCCATGGATATAGGCAATCCTAGGTGACCCAGCTAATTTTCTCCTCTCTCCGGACGTCTCTAGACCGTCTAACTGAAGTAACCAGGGGACGGAGCTCCTTTGTTACCTGACTCTATAACAACGTGACGTCACCTGTGGATAAGTCCTGAAAACGAACAAGTAGGAACGTTCGTACGTCTAGTTCGGCGTTACGAAGTTGACGAGGTCTTTGAACAGTAACGAATACCAACAGGTTTTGTTCAGGTTTCACTATTACCGAGTGTGAAGTGGCCTAGTTGTCATGTCGTTACCCGTTTTCTGAGACCTCACATGACCAACACGGTGTAGGGTATGGTAGGTGTCCGTCGACCAAACTAACTTTCTATGTTGC